>QEPC01015466.1:2789538-2804912 GCA_003113815.1 Sphenodon punctatus | reverse complement strand
CCCCCAATCAGTCCCCAGAAGCCCCATTATCTCCCTCCCAAGCAACCCCCCAGAAGCCCCATTCTCTCCCCCCCAAGCAGCCCCCAGGCTCCCTTTTCACCAGTGTTTCCCCAGAAAAATAACTAACTCACCAATGCATATGTGTTTGATGCAGGTTCAGCAGCAGCATGGGGTAATAAAGCCACAAACAAGTCAGGCCAGCCAGCACTCTCTCTCCACCAAAATGGTGCAGATCAGCAACATGCCAAATAAGGAGAGCTCTCTTTTAACCCCACCCTAGTCCTCAATAGGAGAAGCTGTGCACAGGCACACACTGCCTGGGCCTTTGAGTCTCCAGTCCAGAAAGAGTCTTTCAAGGCAGCCCATAGGGCTCTGTGGACACTTCCCCCACTGGTGGGAAAAGCAAAGTGCTTTTCCCCATTCAGGCAATATGGGCTCTAAGCCCAATAGCCCAAATTGCTTTTGTAAAGTTTTGTCCCTTAAGGGACTTCTTAGAGCAGGTTCAGCAATGCCCCTGGTGGCCTGCAATGCGCACCGCCCCTGCCTCACCCATTCTCCAAGAGTTCCCAAAGATTATAGCCAGAGGTTCTGAGATTACATCTGAAAGTTCCTTCAGTACCCTAGGATGTAATTCATCTGGCCCCGAGGACTTGAACTCATTTAAAGTAGCTAGGTGTTCTCTTACCATCTCTTTACCTATCCTGAGCTGCAATTCCTTCCCTTCATCATTAGTGTTATTCTTGCCAGGTTGGATGTAATTTCCCTTGTGGGAGAAGATGGAGGCAAAATAAGAGCTGAGCAATTTCACCTTCTCTCTGTCACCCGGTTAACATTTCACCATCTTCACCAAGCAGTGGACCTGCCACTTCCTTGTTCTTTCTCTTGTTTTGGACATAGCTGAAAAACCTCCTTTTGTTGTTCTTAGCATCTCTCTCAAGCCTCTGCTAATTCTGAACTTTAGCCTTCGTGACACCATCCCTACAGGTTTAGGCTACTCGTCTGTACTTGTCCTTGGTGATTTCTCCGTCCTTCCATTTCTTATACATGTCCTTTTTTATTCTCTGCTCATCAGAAAGCTCCTTGTGCAGCCACACTGGTTTCTTCAGATGTCTCCCATTTTTCTTTCTCATTGGAACTGTTTGTGATTGTGCTTTCAGTATCTCATTTTTCAGAAACTCCTGCCCATCTTTGACTATTTTCTCTTTTAGATTTTCTAGCCATGGGATCCTACCTAGCTTTTCTCTAAGTTTATTACAATCAGCTTTCCTAAAGTTCAGGCTACACGTCTGACTATGCTCAGCTTTCCTTATCCTTGATGTCATTAATTCCAAGATGACGTGATCACTTCCACCCAAGTTTCCCACTGCTTTCTCCTCATCAGCTAGTTATTCCCTGTTGGTAAGAAGCAAGTCCAAAGTAGCCGACCCCCTCATTCCTCCTTCCACCTTCTGAAAGATGAAGTTTTCAGCAAGGCAAGACAAGAATTTATTGGATATTCCATTCTTAGCAGAGTTTGATTTCCAACAGATATTACGGTGTGACAGGGCTGTGCCACAAAATGGTGCCTGCCATGTGGATCCCCTAAGATGGCTGCCAGACAGGAAGTTTAACACCTCTGCAGGCTGCTCCTGACCAGTGAGGAGAACATATCGCCTGGAATGGCTGGCTGATCTGGATGCCTGGAAGAGAGGAGGTCTGGACCTGAGGGCCTGAAGAGACTGTATGAATTGGCAAAGAGCTAGCCTGGGACTGTGGTTGTGGCTAGGCTCTGCTGTATGGACTATGGGTGGCCAGAGGTTTGGTGCTTGGCCTGGGTTTTGTAAATAAGCTGTTACTGAGCTTCACCCTGGAGTGCAAGTTTTCTTGGGCACCGATCCTGTATACACTTACCCCATGGTTAAGTGGGGCCCTGTTACACATGGTAGTTCAAAGTTAAAAGTTTATTAAAGCACTGGCTCTCACCCTGGCCCAACATAAAGAACACATACAAAATAAATAAATAGATAAAAAAAATAAGTAAAAACAGAATAAGTAAATACAAAAAAATAAAATACATTATGGGGACAAGTGTATCAAGGGGTGCTGAATTCTAATCACTTCATTCTTGAAAGCAAACAAGGCCAATTGTGAGTAATTTTGAAACAGCCAAATCATCTTTTCTCATGAGTCCAGAAAGGGTACATCCACCTAAAGGGGGTTTAACAACTATTTCCTGATATCCACAAAATATAAACAATGCATTACATAGTGGAGTAAATCTTCCATCCTGCCCAACAGGCAAGTACAACATTTTTTACTCCTGGGGATACCACAGCGCCTCCCAGCTATAATAGCAAAAGGCATCTGTTCACAGCGGTGGTGACAGAGGGCAAATTTTAATTCATGATGGAGATCCAACCCCAAAGGGTCACTGAACCCCTTTCTGACAACCAAAGAATATAGAACAGTACAATTCTAGACAACCTGGCTGCTGCCACGTACTCTTGCCAAGAGATGTCTTTAATTCTCTGCCTAATTTCAAATTTAACTCGGGGAGAAGGCAACCTGTAATTATCAGAAAGCAAGAACTCCATCCCACAAGAAGCCAAAGTTTTAAACAGTCTGCATCCATGGAGATCTCCTCTCCCATGGCTATCAAGATCTTCCAGATAGCACAATTTGGGAGCACTGCGGGGAGAACAGGCTAACAATTTAAACCAATAATTGAGAATAGAGATGTTGACTGTGGTTAACAGATTAACCACTCCTGATTCTAGCCTCAATAAATGGGCAGGGGTGGAAGGTAGCAAGTCCAATAATTTATTTATTTATTAATAAAAATTTTACCCTGCCCCTCCTGCCAGGCAACCCAGGGTGGCTAACAAAATCAGTTAATAAATACAGTAAAATATATAAAAACATTAAACAACAAATACAACTCTAAAATGAGAACAAAACCCCAAAACCCCACCCCATCCCCACCCTCACCCGTCTCCCTCGCCAAACACCTGATGGAACAGCCAGGTCTTACAATTCCTGTGGAAACCCGGGAGGTCTGGGGCCAGATGAGCCCCCACTGGGAGGGAGTTCCAAAGACGTGGCGTGGCCACCGAGAATGCCCTGTCCTGCGTGGCCCCCCGAGAAACCTGGGGGACCTCCAACAGGGCGCTCCTAGATGACCATAGGGTCCAGAGCCCGGGGAGTGAGGCAATCTTGCAAATAGACAGGGCCCAGACCGTGTAAGGCTTTATAGGTCAGAGCCAACACTTTGAATCAGGCCCGGAAGACTACTGGCAGTCAGTGCAGAGATCGGAGCACTGGTGTAATGTGCTCTCAGCGGCCCAGCCCCACCAGGAGCCAGGCCGCTGCATTCTGCAGCTTCAGCTTCAGCTTCCAAACCATCACCATAGGTAGCATGTAGAGTGCGTTACAGTAGTCTAACTGAGAGGTGATAAAAGCATGGATGATCATGGCCAGATCCGAAACTGAAACCAGCAGCCGAAGCCACCACACCAGATGTAGCTGGTGGAAGACACTCCTCGCCACAGCCTCCACCTGGAGATCCAGGCGGAGCTGCGCATTGAGGAGCATCCCCCAGGTTCTGCACCTGGGAAGTCAGTGGAGGGCACACACCCTCAGCCGAGGGGGTCGCCATCTCCACTGACTTACCCACTAACATCACCTCCGTCTTGTCAGGATTCAGTCACAGTCGATTAGCCCTCATCCAGTCCCCCACAGCTGCCAAACACAGAGTAAGCACCAAGACAGTCAGGCTTGAGTCGGTTGAAAATGAGAGGTACAGTTGGGTGTCATCCGCATACTGATGAAATCTCACCCCATACCCCCTGATCACCTCGCCGTGTGGCTGCATGTACACATTGAACAGGAGAGGGGACAGAACAGAACCCTGTAGGACCCCACATGAGAGGTTTCGGTAAGATTAAAAATGATCACCGAGCACCACCCGTTGAGTTCTCCTGGTCAGGAATGAGCTGAACCATTCAAGAATGATCCCACCCACTCCCACTATTTTCTACGCAAAATAATCCGCAAAAAGGTTACAGCGGGCAGTTGATGACTCAACTCCAGGGTTGAGGGAGGCCAGACTGACTAGCCCTCGCACAACCTGGAACAGCTCTGCTGGACGGGATTTAGCGGATGCTATGAGGGTAGCAAAGAATTCCCTCTTTGCTGCTCGCGTAGCCACAGCATAGGCTCGTAAACTAGCTCTATGCTGCAATATGTCAGCTTCAGCCCAAGAACGATGCCACCATCGCTCCAACCATCACCCCGCCTGCTTCAGCATCCACAGCTCCTCGGAGAACCAAGGTGGTCTGCGGAGCCTCTGCCTGAGCAATTGATGCCTGGGAGCCGTTTGATCATTGACCTCCGTCAGCAAGATATTCCACAGCTTGACAAGGTCATTAATATGACAGTCATGTGGGTCAGAAGGTAATTCCCCCAGAACACCTAGGAACCGCACTGGGTCCAACAGCCTCCGGGGGCGGACCATCCTTATACGTTCCGCACTACTTGCACCCTTCTGGGGCAAACGTGCTAGAAGAGAGGTCTGTAGAATGTAATGGTCTGTCCATGACAAGGGCACAGCTGTAATCTCCCCCATTAACGGACCACCCGCCTCAAGGCCAGTACAAAACATGAGGTCTAAGGTATGTCCTCCAAGATGTGTCGGGCTGCTGACTCTCTGGGATAGGCCCATGGTTGCCATGGTGACCATGAACTCATGCTCGGCTTCCCCAAGGACTGCGTCGGCATGAATGTTGAGGTCCCCAAGGACTATTGTCCTTGGGGGCCGCAACACCACCTCCGACACTGCCTCCGCCAGAACCTGCAGGGAGGCTACTGGACTGGTAGGTGCACGGTATACCAGTAGCACACCCAAACTGTCCCCTGCCAAATCAAACACAAGATGAAGACCCTCAATACCTACCATGAGTTACACTGGATAAAAAACAGCCCTGTTGAACTTCTCTACTAATCTTTAAATCATTGGATAGTTGACCTTGCAAACCAAATCTAACTTTAGTCCTGGTGTCATTATAATGGGCCATCACAAGTTTTAACAAATTTGGATCAATTCCAAGTTGGTCTAGTTTTTTCCATAGCAAGATCCTATTCAGGGTATCAAAGACCACTGAGAGGTCTATAAAGGCAAATTAATGGGTCGAGTGACATATTTGTACCGGAGGTACTGAAGTGTAAAGATATAATCTATAGTTTAAAAACTAGCTCTAAACCTTACCTAGGCCTTGTGAAGAATGCCAGAATCCTCAACCTATACTAACAAATGTTGGATATCAGGGTAGTTGAAGTTCCCCATTACTACTATGTCTTGCCTCTTTGAAAGTTTTGCAGACTCGTTTAGGAAAGCATCATCCACATCTTCTGCTTGGTTTGGCATTCTGTAGTAGACTCCAACAGTGATATCGCTTTTATTTCTCTCTCCTTTTATTTTTACCGAGATGCTCTCAACAGGCCCTCCATGTTCAAATTGGTGGATTTCTGTGCAGGTGTATACATTTTTTTTACATATAATGCTACTCCCCTCCCTTTCTGTTGGGTCTATTCTTTTTGAACAAATTATATCCTTCAATTACTACATTTCAATCATGAGTCTCATCCCACCAAGTCTCAGTAATACATATCATATTTACCTTCCTGTATAATGGTTTCAAGTTCATCCTGCTTATTTCCCATACTCTGTGGATTAATGTATAGATATCAGAGAACATGAGTATTACACCCTAATGGCTTCCCTACTGTTTTTTCATGGGAATTATTGGGCACTCCCCACCACTCTCCTAATTCCCAATGCATCACACATGTTCCTGTCCCTAGTACTTACTTACCTCTGGGCTTTTGTCTCCCTCCCCCACAGGATTTAGTTTAAAGCCGTCAACCAGGTTTGCAAGACTCCTGCCAAACACGTTTTTCCCAGTCCTTGTGATGTGCAACCCATCTCCTGCCAGAAGTCCTTCATTACACAAGGGTTGTAGTCCATGGTCCAAGAATCCAAACCTCTCCCACACCATCTGCATAGCCAGTTGTTCACCTCTAGTATTGTCCTCTCTCTTCGTAGGCCTCTACCTTCAACCAGAAGGATTGACGAGACCACCACCTGGGCCCCAAGGTCCTTCAACTTCCTACCCTTACCTTAAGGGATTCCCTTATCTCTGATTCACCCACTGTCACAAGTGCAGCATCGAGATCGTGATGAATCTGAGCGATTTTATCCACACAAAAAATCAACAAACATGTCACAATGGACATTCGAGAATTCCAGTTCCAGGCGGAGAGAGGCTGGACTGACCAGCCTCTGTACCACCAGGAAAAGCTCCGCTGGGACGGGACTTTGCAGATGCAATGAAGGCAGCAAAGAACTCTTTCTTTGCTACCCGCACTGCAACAGCATAAGCTCTTAAGCTAGCTTTATGCTGCAATTGGTCAGCTTCAGTACGAGTCCAGCGCCACCGTTGCTCCAACTGCCGCCCATCCTGCTTCATCCGGCGTAGGTCCTCCGTGAACCACGGTGACCCCCACCATCAGAATCCTGGGAGTGGATGCCTCGGAGCTGTTTGGTCAATGGTCTCAGTCAACAAGCTGTTCCAGAAAGCAATGAGGTAATCGAGTGAACGATCATCAAGATTGGGAGGCAATTCCCCTAAAGCATTCCGGAACCTTTCTGGTTCCATAAGTCTCCAGGGGCAGACCCAACAAACTGGTCCTACATCTTTCCAGGGGCAGACATGCGCTAGGAGGCTGGCCCGGAGGAGGTAATGATCCGTCCATGACAGGGGTAAAACTACTACATCCCCCACCACTGGATGCCCTGCCTCAAGGTCGTTGCAGAGCATCAGGTCAAGGGTATACCCCCATCATGTGTCGGGCCCCTAACCCCCTGAGACAGTCCCATGGTTGTCATGGTGTCCACGAACTCACGCTCTGCTCCCCCAAGATTGGCATCGACGTGGATGTTGAAGTCCCCCAGGATCAAGGTCCTCGGAGACCGCAAGACCACCTCCAATACCAATTCCGCTAGAGCGTGTAGGGATGCTGCCATACAGGTAGGTGTGCAGTATACCAGCAGCAGCCCTAAGCTGTCTCCAGCCAAATCTATCACAAGGTGAACCCCCTGCATGCCCAAGATATTCTGCACAGGATACTGCCTCACAGACCAAGTGTCTTTAAAAACAAGGACACCAGTTAAGTGTTTTTAAATGAGTGTAGCAAGGAGGGGATCCGTGGTCAGTGCATGGGGAGGGCTTCACAGGGGTGGTTCCCAAAATGACTGCCCCATCCACACATCGGACGGGGCAGTCCGGATTTTTCAGGAGTGCTCCATGCAGGGACTGAGTGGCCAGGTCAATGGATCATGGGAATGTGCCTCCCTACGCACCAACTTCAAATGAGTGATTTTCCATGTGGATGTGGGGGGCATGCGTGGAGCCATCTCATTTAAAAACACCCTTAGAAACATTAGGGGGGAAATGAAAATAGAGTTTGATGTGCATTGCCACCAGTATGCTGATGACACCCAGCTGTACCTCTCTTTTTCAATGAACCTAGACCCTGCAGTCACAGTGCGTTTCCAATATTTGCTAGCAGTAAGTGATTGGATGAGGCAGGGAAGACTGAAGCTGAATTCCAACAAGACGGAGGTGATGTTGGTGGGTCAGGTGGCGGAGGTGATGGCCCCCCTCATGGAGGGGGTTCACCCCCCGCTGGCCCTGCAGGTACAGAGCTTGGGGGTCCTGTTGGACCCTGGCCTCCACTTGGATCGTGAGGTGGAGGCGGTGGCAGAGCCTTTCACCAATTACATCTTGTGCGGAGGATCCAGCCATATGTCTCAAGCTCTGACCTGGCCACCCTCATCCATGCATTCATCACCTCAAGGCTGGATTACTGCAACGTGCTCTATGCGGGACTACCCTTGATGATGACTTGGAAGCTGCAGCTGGTGCAGAATGCGGCGGCCCATCTCCTGACAGGGACAGGCCATAGGGAGCAGATTACACCAGTGCTCCAGGCTCTGCACTGACTGCCTATAGCGTCTGGGCCCAATTCAAGCTGCTGGCTTTCACCTTTAAAGCCCTACATGGTCTCGGCCCCTTCTATCTGAGAAACCACCTCAATCCCCGGGCCCTGGAGTGACCTCTGAGATCTGCCAGGGAAACCTGCTTGGAGGTCCCCCGGGTGAACCGGGGGGCCATGATGGAGAGGGCATTCTTGGTTGCCACACCACGGCTGTGGAACTCCCTCCCAGAGGAAGCTCACCTGACTCCCAGCTTGTTGGCCTTTCATTGGGCCTGTAAGACCTAGCTTTTTGTTTGGGCCTTTGGGGATGGGAGGGTTCACCAGTGGTTTTACCTTCTTTATTGTTTTAATGATGAACTGATTGTTTTATTAACCCTTTTTGTATTGTTTTTAATGTATGGTTTTAAGATGTTGTGAGCCGCCCCGAGCTGCCTTAGGGCTGGAGGGACCGGGGTATAAGTTTTTAAATAAGATACAACCCAAGAGTCCCTCATATTTTTCTCTGTATTTTCCAGGTGGTTAATGCTCTTGGTTCTTCAGACGCTTTCCAAGTATCCCTCTTGGCATCACGTTACAAGCCCACATGCCCTAGTTTATAATCTTCCATCTCATAAGGTTAGACTGTTTTGAGCACTGAATTAATCACCTGCAAATCTTTCCAAACTGTGGTTGTGGTAACCTAGTTCAGGGTACTTTTATTTCTAATTGGAACATGCACCCAAGTAAAAATAAATGCTCTTCCCTACACCTCCATATATTTTATGTGTAAACTAATCATCTGGGCATTTAAAATGTTAATTGGCTGGAGTGACAAAGAGAGCAGAAACTCTTTTGTTCCTATTGCCATAGAAAAGTTTACCCTTCCAGACATATTGACTGTGGGGAGAATCTGAGCTATATTTACATCTTACACAATTCCTGACTTAGGTTCTGATCCAAAAATAGAGATGAAATGGGGTACCCAATTTATTACCCATGGGTAATACCTGCAGTTTTGGCTAGCTGAATGGCTCCCTGGTGCCAACTGAGTACCCAATTATAAAAAAAAACCACCAGGAAATATTCTTAGCGATTTACCAGTTGGTATGGGAAAATAGGAAAAAACCGGACGGAAATGTTTCAGGACCAGAAGTCAGTAAATCAGGACATCAGGTAACCCATCAGGCAGTAATCATGTACTAACTGATACTCAAGAGTGGCAGGTTGAGTTTACTTCCAAAGCTTCAATGGAGTTACCTGTTTTTACAGGTGCTCTTTTCAGCTCTATCTTCAAATCACGTATGTCTTTAAATTTATTAATGCATCCTGTCCCGAGGGCACAATCAGAAATAGACATAGATAAAACTAATTTAAACTCCTTATCCCAAACCTTTTCAATCCCTGCTTGCCAAATGCCTGGCCAAATAATGTCTTGTATTGCCTCTGCAGGGGCATTTTTAAATGACACACTACCACGCATGGCCACCCATTAACCACACATCCAACTGCTCATTTGAAGTTGGTGCATGGGGATGTATGTTCCCATGAACCATGCAGCACCCACTCATGGCCACTCACAGGGGCACTGCTGGAAAATCCAGAGTGTGCTGTGTGGGACAAGCCAAATGGATGATGCATGGAGACAGGTGCCCACACATCCCCTGCTCATATAAACCCTGCCCATATGAACCGGGGCATCTACCCATGCCAGCAGACAGGTCCACGACGAGTCGCCTCTCTGGTCCCGCCCACAGTCCTTCCGGGAGAAGAGCCAACACCATGGAGGACAGCAGCTCGGACAGCAGATTCCTGAATGTCCCCCCCTCCCCCCGAGTATGCGCCTATGTTGTTGCCTGGGATTGCCATCAGCTGCAGCGACTAGAGTGGCTCCTGGGCAGGAAAGGGTTACTGGCTGCTACAGCTGCATGTTTCCAGGTGTCCAGAGTTGTGTGTCATGACAGAGGGCGAGCAATTAGGCGGGACTTGGGGTGGGAGGTGTTACCGGGTTGGGGGGGGGGAGGGGAAACAGCTGCCTGTGCGAGTTGTTTGCAGGGTCAGTCTGTGGTGGTGGAAGTGCATGGAGGGGCTTCCTGTGTGTCCATGGTGGCCACTCAAGGAACTGCCCATTAGAATCCCTCCCCAATCACTCCAGGTGTGTGGGCGCTCCACAATCACACTACTTAGCATCCACGGACCGCCCCTCAAGCCTTGCTCATTTAAAAACACCCGAAGATGAACAAGTTCAGACTCAGATGACCCTCCAGTTGTCTTCGCTGCATGCCCTTGCTGTGTGAATTCGATAGGCAGATGGTATGCGTAAGAGGGCGCTCCTGGGAGACATGATGGAAAAAGCAGTCTTTCCAATATGTGAGGCCCAAACTGTTTAAAGCTTTGTAGGTCAAAACGAACACCTTGAATTGTGCCTGTAAAGCTATTGGGAGTCAGTGCAGACTCTGAAGCATTAGTGTAATGTGCTCCCAATAATCTATCTTTGGCAGAAGATGAGTCGCCATGTCTGAATCTGATAGAAAAGGCCACGGCCTTACAGTTGGGTTTCAGTGGTACGGGTGTGAAATTTGTTTTCATTAAATTTGTAACAAAAACTATTTATTCTGTATTTGTTTTCATTATGAAGTCAACTAAAACAAGGTTAATTTCAAATGAAGGTCATTTGAAAAACTTGTTTTCGTTTTGCCCCCATTGGACTCTATATAACCTGCTATGCAGCTATTAAGCACTCCAGGGAAGGCGGAGGGGTGGGGGGGAAGAACAGCCAGGATACATGTCTGGCATCCCCACTGGCCAATTGGCATTGGGAACACATCAGGCAGCAATGTGACGGACACAGAGAACCCCAGTAATAGGCCTTTCTTCAGTGCTGCCAGCAATTTGGCAGTACCAATCGGGACTGTGTGGAGGGCACCAGGGAGCCTATATAGTCCCCTAGGAGTTCATGCTAGCATTTGTCTGCTGCTAGTTCGTGTGAGCACTGGGGAAACCTGACTCCCCGGCATTCATGGCCAGTTCCTGTGACTTGCAAAGGCTGTGTCCAGCACCCACAGTGCCTCTGAGCAGTGGACCACTCTTCTGGCATTGTTGACCATACCAGTTCATATGGGCAGTGTGGGATGCATGGCTGGCTTACCTCTCGTGGCGCACTCTAGATTTCTTGGCAGTGTGCTGGGCAGTCATGAGTGGGTGCTGGTGAGGAATTGAAAGAGCTGTCACAAATCAACATGACTCTGGAGGAGGTTCTAGAGCAAACAGACAAACTAAATACTAACAAATCACCAGGGTCAGATAGCATTCACCTCAGAGTTCTGAAGGAACTTAAATATGAAATTGCAGACCTACTCTTAGTAGTTTGTAACCTATCACTAAAATCTGCCACTGTACCTGAGGATTGGAGGGTGGCAAATATAACTCCAATATTTAAAAAGGGATCCAGATGTGATCCTGAAAATTACAGACCAATAAGCTTGATGGCTGTGCCAGGCCAAATGGTGGAAACTATCATTAAGAACAGAATCGCTGGGAATGTTTATAAACATGGCTTTATGGGGCAGAGTCAACATGGATTTAGCAAAGGTAAGTCATGCCTCACTAATCTGTTGGAATTCTTTGAGGGTGTAAAAATAAGCATGTGGACAAGGGAGACCCGGTAGATATAGCGTACCTGGATTTCCAGAAAGCATTTGATAAGGTCCCACATAAAAGACTCTTGTGGATCAGTAACTGGTTTAAGGATAGGAATCAAAGAGTAGGAATAAATGGACAGTTTTCACAATGGAGAGATGTAAAAAGTGGTGTGCCCCAGGAATCTATATTGGGATCAGTACTGTTTAATGTATTCATTAATGATCTGGAAACGGGCGTTAAGAGTGAGGTGATCAATAGGGATGGGTGAACGCGGTTTGGAAGTTCAGCGTTCGGCCTGAACTCGGCCTGTTCGGACGACTGGACCCAAACCCGAATCTGAACATGAACTGACCGAACCGAACTCAATTCCAAACATCAAAATGACTGAAAAGTTCGGTCAGTTCGGATCACGTTAGGGTGAGTTCGGGTGGCAAAAAAGTTTCACTGGAAGGTCAAACGTGACAGGGAGGGGTAGTCAGCTGAGGAGCAGACTTCCAGGCACCAGGGGTGGAGAGGCTTGGAGTAGCAGCCAGCCTGCCCAACCACCATCCCTTTTCATCTCAGATCACTGGCTTCGCAGTCTGCGATTGGCCACGGGCTAGGCTGCATGGAGCCAATGGGGCTTGCGGTGAGGCAGGTGCAGCAAGAAACAAAACTGTCTGCCTCCCCCCTTCCCAACACCTTCTGAGCTAGTCATTGTTCCTGAACAGCAGGCGTTTCAGAAGGGTCTCTCTCCCAGAATTTCCCAGCTCTCCAATCCATTGCCATCCTCCTCCCATTTCACCCATCCAACCCATCTACCCCCATATTATCATTCATTTATTTAGCTTAGCTTAAATAGATTTAGTGGTTATTTTTTGTTTTTACCCCTCCCTGTGTTCCCTGTGTTCAATGTTCCTTCCTCCCTCCCCCCTCCATTGAATCCTTTCCCTCTCCCATATATTCCATCCCAGATTCCCTTCCCTTCCCCTGTTTTTTCATTTAGAGTAGGATTATTAGATTGATTTAGGTTTCATTTCAGTTTTGTACCCCTCCTTGTGTTGTTTGTGATTCCCCCCCATCCCAGAGAGAGAGAGAGAGAGAGTAGAGAGAGAGAGTAAGTAGACAGTTGTAGGAGTTAGCTTAGTGATAGAGATAGCGTTAGTGATTTAGTTTTAATGTTTGTAGGAGTAGGTCTGTGTACTTATTAGATATTCTATTTAGTTCATAGCATTTAGAATAGTTAATAGCAGTTAGATTTAGTGTAGATAGACAGATATATTAGACACAAAATTTAAATTAAAAAAACCATATAAAAACCAAAAAACCAAATAAAACCCCCCAAAAACCATATAAACCAAATTTTAAAAAAACCATATAAAAAACAACCCAAAAAAACCATATAAAAACATTTCCTGAATGGCTGAACCTGAACCCAGCGAACGAACCAAACGGCCAAACCGAATGGACGAACCGAACGCAGCCGAACTGAACGGCCGAACCCAAACCATGATCTGTTCGCCCATCCCTAGTGATCAAACTTGCAGATGACACCAAGTTATTCAAGGTAGTTAAAACACAAGCAGACTGTGAAGAACTGCAACAGTATCTTACGAGACTGGGTGCCTGGTCATCTAAATGGCAGATGAGATTTAATAATGACAAGTGCAAAGTGATGCATATAGGGGGAAATAATCCAAACTATGACTACACAATTCTGGGTACTAAGCTAAAAGTTACCACTCAGGAAAAGGATCTGGGAGTGATTGTGGAAAATACACTAGAATCCTCAGCCTAGTGTGCAGCAGCAGTCAAAAAAGCAAACAGTGTTGGGAGTTATTTGGAAAGGGATAGAGAATAAAACTAAGGATGTCATAATGCCTCTGTACAAATCAATGGTGCAACTGCACCTGGAATATTGTGTGAAGTTCTGGTCACCCCATCTCAAAAAGATATAGCTGAACTAGAAAAGGTACAGAGAAGGACAACGAGAATGATAAAGGGTATGAAATGACTTTCGTACAAAAAGAGGCTTGACAAGCTGGGTCTCTTCAGCATGGAGAAGAGAAGACTGAGAGGGGACATGATAGAGGTTTATAAAATCTTGAGTGGTGTGGAATAAGTAGATAGGGAATGGTTATTTACCCTCTCAAATAGTACTAGAACTAGGGGACACTCCACACACTAGTTGCCGGCAGATTTAAAACAAATAAAAGGAAGTACTTTTTCACTCAATGCATAATTAACTTATGGAATTTGTTGCCAGAGGATGTTGTCAATGTCAGTAGTATAGCTGGGTTTAAAAAGGACTGGATAGGTTCTTAGAGAGTAGGTCCATTAATGTTTATTAACAAAGTAGCTTACAGGATGAATGCCTTACTGCCGGAAGCTGGGAGTGAACAACAAGAAATTGATTGCCCATTGTGACTGTTGGTTCATCTCCCATGCGATCGAGATTGGCCACTGTCGGAGGACAGGATGTTGGGCTTGATGGACTATTGGTCTGACTCAGTATGGTACTACTTATGTTCTTATGCTCATGGGAGTGTACATTCCCCTGATTTACCGTCAGATGGCTGGTCGGATGAGTGGCTCCTGAGGGGCCATGCAGGGTAGCATGTCCTTTAAAAACACCCTATGTTTTGGCCACTATGTGTGACCCCAAGGTGAAAAGAAGCATGGCAGCTCACTATGCAAGCTTCATCAATATGAAGCTACGGGTGGTGGAGATGGTCTGGAGGGCAGAGAGCAACATGAGGGAGGAACAGGGCACTGATGAGGGGGGAAGTGGCCATTCCAATTGTAATGGAAAGGAACCAGATATTACCACCAGAAGCAGGGCCAGCAGCAGAAGCACTTCATCCTCCAATGGACAACCTCAGGGCAGGCACAGGCTACTGGGGTGGTGGCAGCAGGACCATGACTTATGAGAAAAGGACAGTGTGGAGTTTGTGCTTGCACACTACCTCGATGAGCCCCTGGAGGTTCAGACCTGCAATCAGCTCACCTATTGGGCATACAAAGGCCAGGTGTGGCAGGGCCTGGCTAAAGTAGTGGTGGAACTCCTGTCCTGCCCACCAACCAGTGTGTCAAGTGAACAGGTGCTCTCTGTGGCGGGTGATATCGTGAGTCCATACCACTCACTCATGGCACCTGAGTTGGTGGAGCAGCTGGTGTTCCTAAAGGTGAACCCTCTGCTGCAGGGAAGTACTGCCTGCTGTGCCTGTTGCTGCTGCTGTGCCCCCTGTTACATCTGGGGTGCTGCCATATGTCTAGTGCCTGCCTGCCATTATCATATGGCACCCGACCACCCTGGGACACTCACTGCAAGTTAAAGCCTGACTTGTTTGGGGTGCCAATGCCAGTCTTTACTGCTCCTATATCTGCTTACTGCAAGTTAATGCCCTGTTCCATTTGGGGTGCTGCCAACTGTCCAGTGCCCACCTGTCATTATCTCTATCTCATATGGTGCCTGCCCCCCGGGCAGGGGCGGATTAGGAAATCAAAGTGGCCTGGGAGAATATAGTCTTAGTGGCCCTGTGCCGGCGGCGTTCTGGAAATGGGCCAAGGGGGTGTGGCTTGGGGGTGTGTGTGGCTTGGGGGGGCGTGGCTTCAGGGGACGTGGCTTGGGGCAGGCAGAGTGCACCAGATTTGGGGCCTATCAGAGCTGAGTCCCCAGACTCAGATCCTCAGCAGCCTGGCAGGGGTGAGTGGGAGGTTATGGGGGGCTGGCAGGGGGGAGA
>QEPC01015466.1:2772304-2789386 GCA_003113815.1 Sphenodon punctatus | reverse complement strand
TGCTGCTGCTGCTGCTGCTGCTGCTGCTGCAGTGCTCCTAGGAGGGAGAGGCAGGTGAGGGATAGCCTAGGACTGGAGCCAGGGAGGGGAGGAAGAATCACTTATTGGGGGAGAAGCTGGCTGCAGCCTGCTTCTCAGCCAGGCAAGTGTAGGGCCCCAGCTGGCCACCGGGAGGGCCTGGAACAACAGACAGCAGGACTGGCCCTCCAGACCGGACCACCAGGAATCCTCCTGGCGGGTTCAATGGCCAATCCGCCCCTGCCCCCAGGGCACTCACTAAAAGTTGAAGCCCTATCAGACTTTCCAGGTATGTCAGTCTCTCTCCAATATTCTGCCATCCTAGTGTACTCTCTGCAAGTTTGGGGATGAGAAAGTGTCAGAGAGTCAAAGTAAAACCGCTATTTACTGAAATGCAAGACCTGCAAAGTGATACCCATTGAAAATAATGGCAAATTAATTTGATTACCAAAACAAAGTTAAATTACAAATGAAAACAAATACATAACTAAATCTGGAATGAAAACAAATTTAAAAAACAAAACAAAGCTGGCCCCTTCTGCACACCCCCATTCAGTGGGACTACTCCAGAATAAGGGGTTTGAGGATTGTGGTTCAAGAGTAGGGATTACAATTACCATCTGTGGACACCAGTGGTAACTCCACCATGTTTGCCTCTGGTTTACCCTGTGGTGTCATTTTTCATGACATCAGAAAAGGTCTACTATATAGTATCACCAAGGTGACTGGTAGCAGAGGCATTCCAGATATTTTGGGGTGCTTGTATCACCAATTGCCATGGTAAGTCTTTTCAAATGGCAGATCTGTCTTGATATTCCAAAAATGTCACCATACAGCAAACCAAAGGCAAAGCAATGGATCTGCTGCTAGGATTTGTTGATGGTAACAATAGTGATGTCTGGAAATACCCTAATAGACCCTTTTCACACAGACACACTAACACTGATAAAATGGGTGCTACATTTTATTATACATGTTGCAGGGCACCCATAGAGCACACCTGCAGCCCTGCAACATGTATAATAAAATGTAACACCCATTTTATCAGTGTTAGAGTGTCTGTATGAAAAGGGCCATAGCCATTCAAGAAAAGATCTTGGGCATCATTCTGGACAGCCCAAAGATCTCCTCTATTCAATTTGTGGTTGCATTTAGAAAGGTCAGTGGAATGTTAGGATGCATAAAGAATGAAGTTTTCCCCTCAGATCACATTGGCAGTAAACTTGTATGGATTTGTTTGTCTTGTCCTGCAGTGTAGGTTTGTCACTTCTTTAAGGCACGTAGATTTTTCTTTTATAAGATTGTTCCCTGTTATTTCAGGCATCTATGTGCTCTGGTCAGTCCCAATCTCTGCTTGTGGCAGATTTTTTTTATAGACTTTGATTCTTGTTGGATTGATTTTTCTGTGTGTGTTGTTTGGGTGTGGATGGAGAGCTGGACTAGAAGACCAGTTCTATGACTCTATGGATCCCTCTCTCTGACTCTATGGATGAAAACAGATGTGCACGTTAACTCTGCTCTAACATTTCATATGCATGCGGCAGGGCTGCATAGGGTGCCAGTACAGCCCTGCCACATGCGTAAGAAAAGTTAAAGCGGAGTTATGTGCAGGTCTGTTTGGATTCACCCTATGACTCTGAGGATCAATTCACTTCATAAAAATAGTGCTGAATTGAAAGGGGTACAGAAAAGCACAATGTGAATAATTAAGAGTATGGAGGAAACTCTGAAAGTATAAAATTGTTTACTCTAGAGAGAAAGCAAATTAAATGACACCTGATAGAAATATGTAAGATAACGAATGGTACAGAAAAGGAAGTGGACCCATGGGCGAACGCGGTTTGGAGTTTGGACCGAACTCGAACAGTTTGGTGGATGGAACTGAAAGTGTAAACCGAACTCGAATTCGAACGTTCGGCTCGGATGTGTTCAGTGAGTTCGGAATTGAATTTCCATTGGTTTCAATGGAAAACACATTATTGTCTGTAACGTTTTTGTTGTTTATGATATGTGGCTGAAATTTGGAGTGCCTATACCTACAATAGAAAGAATTATGTGTACCAAACTTCAAAATCATTGGATAAAGAAATCCGATTTTAGAAGCAGTTGAATTATTGTATTTTGCAATATTCTACATATATATTCTTAGCTGTAACTTCTTTTCCTCACATCTAATATAGGTGAAACTTTACCAGTTTATACCCCTTCCCATATTTAGTAACTTTGCCAAATTTCAGAAGGATTTAAAAAAGGGTCTTGGTGGTATAAGCAATTAACATATAAATGTATGTCTGACTATAACATCTTTGTAGTCCAACCAGAGTACATGAAATTTGGCAGGGCTATATATTACACTTTCATGATCATCGCTCCCAAACATCAGAAAGATTTTATAAAGGGTCCCAATTTTATATGCCTGTACAACATAAGTAGAGAAGGGGCCTATGCCTGGGATTCTCTTATGTCACTGTGGTATAAGATAGGTTTATGATGCGAATTGGCCAACAGAAATGTCAACCAAATATCCTCATTCTGTGCTGAGATCATCCCAACATATCTCCCCCACTTGTTTCTGGGATGTTAGAAGCATCTGTTTCAGAAAGAGTCAATAGAAATTCTCTTATGTCCTCTGTCTCAGTGCTGCAGGATGTGATTGTGATGATAATTGGCCAGTCTGGATGTGTTTAAACTATGTCTCCTGACTGCTGGGATGCTATCTCAGAAGTCCCAGTTATGTTGCTTATGCCTGCCTCAGGGCCGCCCCCTATGCCCACCTCGAAGCCACTACCAATTGGTCCTGTAAAGCTAGAAGCTTTCAGTAATGTGTTTGGCCATTGAATGTGTCTGTTAGTCTTTGGGGTTGCTCCACATCCTTCCTCCTACCGTCTCTCTCCCCCTGCCATGCAGGGTGCCTGCTTCTGACTGGCACTGAATATGCTGATATTCATCTGAATAATGATCTTCACAGGGACAACATCAATTGCTTATATAATTGGGTCCCTTTATCAAAATCTCCTGTAAATTTTCTGAAATGGCAGAAAAGGTATTTGATATATTCTTGCCAAATATCCTATAAACAGAATGGAATATCAAAATGTTACATCTGGAAATATATTTTCAGGTTAATGTCTTATACCCTTGGGACCCTTTATTCACTCTTTCTAAAAATTAGCAGAAGTATTAAGCATATGGAGGAACATAATATGCACAAGTTTCATGAACATTGGATGCAAGATAAAGAAGTTGTAGCTATGAATGTGTATGGAGCTTTTCTTAAAATCACAACATTCAATTGCTTCTGAAATCAGTTCCCTTTTATCTAATCATTCCAAATTTGCTACACATAGTGCCCTCCATCGTGGGTACAATCTCCCCAAATGTCATCAAAAATGAATAAGAAACATAAATGTTATAGCCAGAAATATGTCTTTCAGATTTTTCCCTTTATTTCAAAAACCAAATGTCATTTTCAGTTCCTGATTGCACCAAACTAAAGATCAAACCGAGCCTGACCAAACCAAATACTGAATCAGAATTCAACATACGACCCGAACCACCAAACGGCCAAACATCCAAACCTGGTTCTGTTTGCACATCCCTAGTTCAGTGGATGCTCTATACGACTTTGGGCGCTTTTAATCAGCCGCCTTTCTTTGTGATCATTTAAATGTTTGACCTGGTTTAATGCTGGATCTTTCCCGCATCAAACTGGCTGAGGATTCCTGCCCCCTCACTTGCGTACCTGGGAACCGCCGTGTTCCCTGGTTTAAAAGCAGGGGGAGGGGGAGAGGCGGGGGAAAGCCGGCGAAAACTGCGCTGACAAACCCCCTTCCCCCTTCAAAGCCCCCAGCCAGTGATTAAATTTAATCACTGGCTGGGGCAGAGAAGACGGCTTCTCCCAAACCCGGCTTTCTCCCAAACCTGCTTTGGAGCTGGTTTCTCCAAAACGCGCTTGGGAGAGCGCACATTTAAAAACGCCCTTTGAATTGTGAGTCCTGGGTTCAGACCTTGATCTTTCTGGGTGGCTTTGTGCAAGACACACAAATCCAGACCAGGCCACCCAGTCAATTTATATTCAGTTCGTTGGACGTGGAGTGCCACCTAAGCCTTGTATAAGCCTTAAATCCCATCAATGGGAATCCCTCAGAGATGGGAAGACTGGAAAGGAAGACTGGAGCTTCTATTCTTCCTACTTCATCAAACAAGAAGATAGAGATTAGAATAGGCTCTTCATGGAGGCATATCTGTTGCAGAGGAGTGACAGGGTCTTGTATCTCCTCAGTGCCATCTGATACTGGCCACTGTCAGAGACAGGATGGTGAACTTTCAAGATCCTTCCCTTCTTTGTAACTAAAGCTAAGCACCTGCACACGCAATGCCTCAACTCTGTGGATGTGTCCTAATCTCTCCCTAATGTTGGGCCCTTCTCTTGTCCATTCTAGACTGCAAGCCCCTTGGGGCAGAGGACCTGTCTCATCACAACTGTTCAGCGCCAGCACTTTATAAAATAATAATAATACATGGATCACATTATGGCAATTCCTAATGCATGTGTAACACCTAAGGGTCTGTCTCCTTCTAATTTCATTTGTCCTGCAGGCATGGAGCAATTGGCTTTTTTGTTCTGTAATTTTTCTAAGCAGAAGTCTACTGTTATCCACTGACATTAACTCTGCAAAGCAGGAAATGCCCTACAGGGGAGGGGAAGGTTCCAGCCTCCACAATTCTATCTTGGGAAGATACAATATAAGGAAAAAAACAACTGTCACGTCAAGGCAGATTAGACTGATAGATATTAAAATATAACATTATTAAGGAGAACACTGTAACAGGATAGAGAGACCCTGGGGCAAGTCTCTACAGGATGCAGCTCAATACTGTCACTTTCTCTTGGGGAATTCTCACTCCAGTGTGTCTTTATTTACAGGGTCTACTGTTCTCCAACTCGGTCCTCTATATACAATGCCCCATTTGGTTAAAATGTCCCATCTGGTACAGTACATCCCATCTGGTATGTGCGAATACGGTTCAGAAGTTCAGAGTTTGGCCCGAACTCGGTCCGTTCAGAAGACCGAACCCAAACCCGAACCCGAACCCAAACTGACCGAACCAAATCCAATTCCGAACTCCAAAACAACCGAACAGTTCGGTCAGTTCAGATCAAGTTTGGGGGGTTCGGGCAGGAGAAACGTGGCCCCTCCCAGTTGGTGACCACTGCCTGACACAGGCAGGCACAGGGATGGGTGGGTGGGTCAGCTGAGGAGCAGACTTCCAGGCACCAAGGGTGGAGAGGCTTGGAGTAGCAGTCAGCATGCCCAATCACCATCCCTTTTCTCCTCAGACCACTGGCTTCACAGTCTGCGATTGGCCACAGGCTAGGTTGCATGGAGCCAATGGGGCTTGGGGTGAGGCGGGCGCAGCAAGTAACAAAACTCATTGCCCTCCCCCCTGCCAACACCTTCTGAGCTAGTCACTGTTCCTGACAGCAGGCGTTTTCAGAATGCTCCCTCTCCCAGCAGTTTTGTACCTCCCAGCTCCCCAGTCCATTTGTACCTCCCAGCTCCTACTATTTCACCCATCCAACCCATTTAGCTGCCCCGAGCTGATTGCAGGAGGGGCGGGGTATAAATATATTAAATAAATAAATAAATAAATAAATATTTACCTCCATATTCTCATTTATTTAGATTATGTTAGATAGATTTAGGTGTTATTTTTTGTTTTTACCCCTCCCTGTGTTCCCTGTGTTCAACCTTCCTCCCTCCCTCCCCCCTCCATTGAATCCATTCCCTCTCCCTCTTATTCCATCCCTAATTATTCTCTTCCCCTGTTTTAAGTTTTGAATTTATTTAGAGAAGGATTATTATTAGATTGATTTTCATTTCAGTTTTGTACCCCTCCCTGTGTTCTTTGTATTTCCCCACCATCCCTGTGTAATATTGTATAGATAGATAGATAGATATTAGATAGATAGTTACTAGATGGATATACATAGTAGTTAGCTTAGTTATAGAGATAGATAGAGATACTTGGTTTATAGTGTGTTTGTAGGACAAGGCCTTTGTAGTTATTAGGATATTCCATTTATTTCAATAGGTTTTAGAATAGTTAATAGCGGTTAGATTTAGTGTAGAGATAGCTATATATAATATTATTTTTAAAATTTGAGTAAAATTTTTTTAATACATGCTCTCTCACCACACAAGCTCTGCACGCACTCAAATTTCTGGTTTCCGGCTTCCAACACGATCACGGGACCACGCAATACCTAGACCGAAACTGATCTCTGAACACCCAAAGCGAACGCGACTGAACCGAACGACTGAACCCGAACCCCAGACCGAACGACCGAACCCGATCCCTGGACCGAACGACCGAACAACCAAACCGTGACCTGTTCGCACATCCCTAATACAGCCTTGTCTGACTGAAGCTCTCACCATATTACAGACTCTCTGTTGTCAGTCACTGTTCTCTGTACCCAACCCTGCTTTCGGGCTCAGGGCTCCCCTGGATCAGCCCCTTGACTGAGAAGTGTCCCTCCTCTGGGCAGAGTTCAGTCTCTCTCTCTGTTTTGTAACCACTTACTACAATCCTGGGGCCCGGGCCCAGGCACAGTCTCTCCTGAGCCCACCAATCCTGGCACACTTGTCTAGGCTGCTGACTCATCCGCCCACACCCTACAGCCATTATAGCAAAACCTTCTCTGAGGCAAAGCTCTCCCTGAGCTCCTGTCTCCTCCTCCTCCTCCTGTACTGAGCTCTGGCTCAGGCATTAGCCCTAGGGGCTCATTCCTGCCACGCCCACGTCCAGCTGTGTTACATCAGACTCTGTCCTCTACTTTGAGTAGTGTCTGAAGCTCTGCTAGCACCTGCAACACTGTTGGTGCTAACTTCCTTAAAGGGCCAGCGTTTCCCTCAGGCTGTGCCCTGCTACAGACACTGAGCACTCAGAACCAAAAGAAGTTTTACAAATAACTTAAGTAGTTCTGTGCAGCTAACACCCAAAGTAATTAAGCTTGGTTTCCTGATATAAAAAGGGGCTATATCTCCCCTCCAGGTGCACCTGCTGCTATGGAAGTGTTATGGATGTTTCTACTTACCTTTGGCCCTTCAAATAAGGTGTGTTTGGACTACAGAATAACAAGAGGGGTTGAGGAGGGTTGGCGGCAACTGGATTACTGCCCCTTTCTTTTCTTAGTATCAGACTTATGATCTTTTTATATGGGCCAGGGATGCGCCCAACCAAAATTCAGATCTCGGTCTGGAGTTTGAACCCCACCAAATTTCAGGAATATATGACATTGGGCTTTGAGCATTTTAGTGATCTGAACTCTTTTAAAAAAAAAAAAATCCAGTAAAAATCCAAATAATAATAAAAGTGTGGCAAATTTATTTGGATGAACTCATTTTGCCACTAGATGGTGATAGATGACAATGAACAGATGCAGTATTTAACAATAAATTTGCCAACTTTTGAGATGATGTTTTTGATATGATGATACCAAGCACCCAAAGCGGCCCCACCATTACCCTCACTCAAGAAAGCGTGCCCAGCTGCAAAATGGGTGTTACAATGGGTGTTACAATGCCAACAGGAAAAATCAGGAGTTTGTGCCTGCAGCAGGCTAGCCTGAGAATGCACAGGGAATGGAAAGGGTGGGAAATAGCATAAGGTGGAGCGGGGGGCAGGAGGAAAAGTTTATTTATTTATTTATTTATTTATTGGCATTTCTATGCCGCCCCCTCATGCCCACGGCATCTCGGGGCGGCTAACAATACAGGTGTGTGGGAGGAAGAGCTGAATGGGCCAGTGGAAAAAGCACAGGAAACAGTTTTAAAGGCTTTATTGAACATTTTAAAAAGCTTCATATATTCTCAGTAAACTGTCACTTAAGGCTGGATGTTTGTGCTATCATTGCAGTTGTGTAACTGTGTGGCCCAGGGTAAGTCCTTTCAGGATCCCTGCTCCAAGAAGACCAGTCCACATGGGAATTAGCTCTTCACTGTCCTTTATTACAGTTCTCCACTATATATGCAGCGGCCCAGTTAGCCAGGCACCAACTAGGGATGGGCGAACGCGGTTCGGAAGTTCGGAGTTCGGACCGAACTCGAATAGTTCGGTCAACCGAACCGAACGGTCGAACCGAACTCGAATTCGAACGTTCGGAGTTCGAACCGAACTCGAACAGTTCGGTCAACCGAACCGAACGGTCGAACCGAACTCGAATTCGAACGTTCGGTTCGGATGCGTTCGGTGAGTTCGGAATTGAATTTCCATTGGTTTCAATGGAAAACACATTATCGGCTGTAACTTTTTTGTTTTTTAAGCTATGTGGCTGAAATTTGGGGTGCCTCTACCTTCAATAGAACTCATTATGTGCACCAAATATCAAAACAATTGGATAAAGGAATCCGATTTTAGAAGCAGTTGCATTATTGTATTTTGCAATATTCTACATATACATTCTTAGCTGTAACTTCTTTGCCTCACATCTAATGTAGGTGAAACATGTTAAGTTTATACCCCTTCCCATAGTAACTATCTTTGCCAAATTTCAGAAGGATTGGACAAAAGGTCTTGGTGGTATAAGCAATTAACAAATAAATGTATGTCTGATTATAACATCTTTGTAGTCCAACCAGTGTACATGAAATTTGGCAGGACTATATATTTCACTTTCATGATCATCTCTGCCAAATATCAGAGAGATATTATAAAGGGTCTCAATTTTATATGCCTGTACAACAAATGTAGAGAAGGGGCCTATGCCTGGGATTCTCTTATGTCACTGTGGTATAAGATCGGTTTGTGATGCAAATTGGCCAACAGAAGTGGTTCCCTTTATCAAAATCTCCTGTACATTTGCTGAAATAGCAGGAACGGTATTTGATACATTCCTGTCAAATATCCTGTAAACAGAATGGAATATCAAAATGTAACAGCTGGAAATGTATTTTCAGGTTAATGTCTTATACCCTTGGGACCCTTTATCCACTCTTTCCTAAAATTGGCAGAAATATTAAGCATATAGAGGGATGTAATATGCACAAGTTTCATGAACATTGGATGCAAGATAAAGAAGTTGTAGTCATGAATGTGTATGGAGCTTTTCTTAAAATCACAATATTCAATTGCTTCTGAAATCAGTTTCCTTTATCTAATCGTTCCGAATGTTAGTCTACTTGGTGCACTCCATTGGGGGGTACAATCTCCCTAAATATCATCAAAAAGTAATAAGGAACAAAAATGTTATGGCCAGAAATATGTTTTTTAGTTTTTTCCTTTTATTTCAAAAACTAAATGTCATTTCCAGTTCCTGATTGCACCAAACTAAAGACCGAACCTATCCCGACCGAACTGAATCCGAACTCAATGTTCGATCCAAACCACCGAACGGCCGAACATTCGAACCGACGAACCAAACCGAACGGGCGAACCGAACGGACGAAACGAACGCAGCCGAACCGAATGGCCGAACTCGAACCACGATCTGTTCGCCCATCCCTAGCACCAACCCTCTGGCTACCAAAGTCGTAGCTATCCCAGACACAGACAGAGAAAAAATCCATCTGTTCCTTGCAATTTCATTGAGCCAATGACAGCAGAAGGTTTGGATCTGCTGGAGTGCTGCTCAGCAGTGGTAATGAACACTTGGAGTGCAATAACAAACACCCAGAAGTTTGCGGGATCCATGGCTGCATTACAGGCATCCGTGAAGTCAGCAGATGATGCACCAAATGCTTTGAAAAGTTTACACAGCTGGGAGGCTGCCTAGCTAGGATTGGCTGCAAGTCACAGATGAGCAAGTACTAGAGTGGCCACTATTGGCCATGTGGCATCACAGGACCAGCTGCACACCCAGCTATTGGCTACTGTGGTTGAAAACGTTATTGCAATGCTGGGTATGTTTGTATGTTGCACTGGCACTGCGAATGCATGCAATAGGTATGTCAAATGATTTAAAAATGTTACAGCTGTTACCACCACTGAAGTATGGGATTTTTTGATTTGGGTGGGGAACCACTGAATGATGTTTTTAAAATGGGCAGGTACAGGGATCTGCAAGGCAGTGAAGGTCACTGTGCTTGGAATGTATGTGGGAGCAGAAATGCCCATTGGTTAAAAGCTATGCCTAGATTTTCTTTATCCTTTGAAAGTAACAATTTCTGCTTGCAATGAGCATGAAGGGTCATAATGCCAAAGAAAGCTATTGCTGTGGGTTGCTTGCCAGGGAAAGCCCAATGGCTTCAACTTTTTCAGTGGGTGTTGTGACCACCCAGGGTAGGGGGCCCAGAGAGGTTGGGGGGTGAAGGATACCCTGGTCTTTGCTGACATTTGGGTGAGGCCTGATGTACAGACAGAACTGTCAAACCCATGCTGCGAGGCTGGCCATGTGCTCATAGAGTGGCACATGCACACAACGGGGGTCTGGTATGTATGATGGAGAGTAGACACCGTGAAATGCTGCTGTAGTTCAATGTTCAGAAACATGGAAGAGTGGGAGGCCCAGAGAAGTTACAAGAGTGGGATGAGATTGAAACTATGACTTTTCTGGATGTTTGTGCACTGCCAGATGTAAGGAAGTCACTAATGGAGGCTGGACCTTCCCTGCCATTTTCCCTCATCACTTCCCTGATGACAGTGAGGGACTATCTCTGGGACCACTGAAGTGCCTTGATCAGATGGTGGAACTGAATCTCTGGGGGGGAAACATGGTTCAGGGTACAGGGAATGTGATGGAGAGCTGTTTGCCCTATACAAGGTTTGAACAAGCAGAGAAATGCAGAGCGCCATGGTGAGTGGAGATGTTTTCAGTAGGGATGTGCAAACAGAACGTAGTTCGGATGTTCGGTTGATCAGCCGTTTGGTTTGGGAACCGAGTTCGGGTTCAGTCCAGGAACCAAGTTTGGATTCAGTCATTCAGTTCAGTTCGGAGTTCAGTTCGGCCGATCGTTCAGTGGAGTTAGGTATCAGTATCAGTATCGTATGGTCTTGTGATCACACCAGAACCCGGAAACAGGAAACGAACGGTAGTTCAAGTGCGTGCATGTGTGTTTGGTTGAGGTGGTTGGTTTAGTTTGGTTTGGCTGTGTGTGTAGTTGGTTTGTTTTGTTTTTATTGGAGGGGGGGAATGAAGCTGAGGAAGGTGAAGGTGGAGGAGGAAGAGGCCCAGCCTGGACCATCAGAGGTGGTGGAGGTCGGCTCCTCGCCAGAGGAGGAAGAGGGCACAGGAGGTGTCACTGCTGCCAGGTTTGTAAAATTTATTTCTGTTTATTGGCGTGTGGGTGGGCAGTCAGGCACAAACAGTGGGTATCAGTGGATGGGCAGGATTTACATGTGCCTTAGGTATGGGTCTGCCACAGAGAGAGAGAGGGTGGGGGTGGGGCTCTTCCAGCAGCCAGACACGAGCCAAAGCACCCTCCCAGATGTGTGCCAGCCAGGATCTCTAATTCCCATCCCTAGCACCCCAACGAGGGCAGGATTTGCACGTGTCTTAGGTATGGGTCTGCCAAAGAGAGAAGGGGGGGGGCTCTTCCAGCACCAGAAGCACCCAGGCAGACACGTGCCAGCCAGGGTCTCTAATTGCCATCCCTAGCACCCCAAGAAGTGCAGGATTTGCACATGTCTTAGGCATGGGTCTGCCACAGAGAGGGAGAGGGGGGGAGCGGGCTCTTCCAGCAGCAGCAGCAGCAGCAGCCGCCGCCAGAGTCTCACCTTGAAGACTGTATACTACAGCACCACAGGTGGTGGTGGTGGTGTATGTGAGAGAAAGGGAAAGACGCGAGTAGGCAGCACTGCAGCAGCACCAGCACCATCCATCCACTTGGTGTGGGAGAATGGATATTGCTATTAGAAGGACTAGAAGCATCACCATGAATGCATGATATTATGTAGGTGTTGTTTATGTGTTCCTGTTTCAGAGAGGGTGATGATGAGGATGCTGCTGGTGACACCAGAACCCCATCACGGCAGTGGTCACAGCCGCAGGAGCTGCCAGAAACCAGGCCAATGAGGTCTGCGGTCTGGTGGTATTATGATATCCTGAAACGCGGATTTGCCAAATGCAAGGTAAGGCACGGGGGCTGGATCAACAGGGAATGGATTGCCCTATGACCTCTTAGGAAGTCCCCCGCAGGTAGAGAGATTGGCCAGCCAGCCAGCCACTTGTGGAGACAGAATGCAGGCAGGGCTAGATAGACCATTGGTCTGACACAGTATGGCACTTCTTATGCTTCTATCTTTTTATGTTCTTTAGATCAGCGACCAAAAAAAATCAAAAGAGGGCCGCAGGGGACCACATCTGGGCTCATAGCCCACACTGAGAATGTGCACCACATTAATGTGGTGCGGCGGGACGTGTCTCGCTTGGGGCGCAGGGACTCTGATGTGGAGGAGCATCGCCAGAAGCAAGGGGGGGAAGGCAAGGCAGAAGCACCACCACCACAGCCCTTCCCCCTCCAGCTCCCCTGAGGAGTCTTCAGCCCCCCTGGAGGAGGATGAAGAGGAAACAGCCTTTCAGGCACAGCTCCAGAGGCCCAGAAAGAAAGTGATGGACATGATAAGGGTCCAAACCTGCAGCATGGAGGACCAGCTGGTGGTACGCTTCCGGGAGCTCCAAGCAAGGGAGCGCAAGGAGGAGGCTTATGCGCAGTACCTCCGCACCAAAAAGGAGGAGTTAAAACTATACCACCAGTCAGTGGAACAATGGAAGACATCCTTGGCGGGGTCCCTGGACTATGCCCAGCAACATGAGTATGAGACGGAGGAGAACGAGCTGCCCATCCCTGGTGCCCGTGCACCCCTTTCTCCTTTCCCCCATGTTCCGGGGGACAGGCTCACAGACCCCTAATTTTCCTTTCTCTGTATATATATTAATGTTTAGTTTTTGTTTTCTAAAGTTGTACTGTATGTTGTTTAAAACTTTTTTATAAAAGTTATATTATTTGTTACCTTACCAGCTTTGTTTGACCTGTGTCGAATCTTTTATCCCTCTGTGCTGCTTCTGGTGGGTGGCAGAATCTCATTGTATATACAGCTTGTCAGATTCCTACCTGACAGGAGCAGCACATGCAGCGTATTAGACCCAAGATGTGCCACAGGGTCTCAACTTGAAGACAGGCCCCCAGGAGGGGCAGGGCTTGTGTCTGTGTGGGTGTGCCAGAGAGAGAGAGAGGCCCCAGAACTCTGACGGTGGGTCCTGGGACTGGAGTGGCTGCATTTTTTGTACAGTGGAATGACAACGCCCTGTGTGAGGAATGACAGCCCCAGAACCATGACGGTGGGTCCTGGGGCTAGAGTGGCAGCTTCTAGATGATGCAGATGGACAGCCCTTCTTGCCTGTAATGTAGGCCCCAGAACCCTGATGGTGAGTCCTGGGGCTGGAGTGGCTGCTTCTTGGTACAGTGGAATGACAGCGCCCTGTGCGAGGAATGACGGCCCCAGAACCCTGATGGTGGGTCCTGGGGCTAGAGTGGCAGCTTCTGGATCCATCGGTACAACAGTCCTCCCTGCCTGTAACATGGGCCCCAGAACCCTGAAGGTGGGTCCTGGGACAGGAGTGGCAGCTTCAGGATCCATCAGACTGACATGGACAGCCCTCCCTGCCTGTAACGTAAGCCCAAGAACCCTGATGGTGGGTCCTGGGGCTGGAATGGCAGCTTCTGGATTGCCCAGGCACAGAACCCATAGCACGGACAGCACAGGCAGCATTGCAGTAGCAGCAGCAGACATTGGATTGACCGGGCACAGAACACGTGGAACAGCAGAGACAGAAGCAGCAGGATTTGCCTGTATGCAGCACCCATGGAGCCAGGATGGTAGGATTTGCAAGGGAAGAGCTCCCATACAGCAGTAGATGGCAGCAGCAGAATTGTGTGGGCACATTTGGATTGGCCAAGGCAGAGCACCCATGGACCAGAAGACAGCAGTGGCAGGATTACCAGACCAGTGGTGCACATCACCCAGGGTTGCCAGGGCAGGCAGGCACTGGCAGGCACCGTGTCATGAGAGGCAGGCATACTGAGGCAGGGTTCAAGCTTTGCAACCTGGGAGGGTGGACAGGCAGCATGACATGAACAGAAAGCAGACAGACTGAGGCAGGCTTTGATCTAGACCACCTGGGCGGGTGGGCAGGCGGGCAGCGTGGCATGAGAGGCATGCAAACTGAGGCAAGGTTCAAGCTTTGCAACCTGGGCGGGTGGACGGACAATGTGGCATGAGCAGAAGGCAGGCAGACTGAGGCAGGGTTCAAGCTTTACAACCTGGGCGGGTGGGCAGGCAGCGTGGCATGAGAGTCAGCAAGGAAGTCAGGCTGGGACCTTTGCATGGCACTCAGATAGGCTGGCGAAGACTGTGCATTGTGCGAGAGAGAGCCAATCAGATAGGTGGGCTGAGATAATCTAGACAGAGGCCGGCTGGCAGGCTTACAGTTTCCCAGTGCCACCCTGCATCATGAGGTCAGTCAGATAAGCCGGTTGAGGCCGTCTAGTATATGAGAGAGAGAGAGAGAGAGAGAGAGAGAGGCATTGGGAGAGAGGGGGGGTGCCAGGCATTGGGAGGGAGGACAGCACCTCAGCACAGCAGAAGTATCCCAGATTGAGGAGGAGCCCTGTCCTAAGATTGCCCCTGGCAAGGGATGGCGTGTGCCACTGCACCATCACTCCGTGTCCAGGGGAAGCTCGGGGAATCCCAGCAGCGGAAGGTTCACCTTGATGAACAGCAACTGCTCCACCAACTTGGCCCCCAGTCTCAGGCGGTGTGGAGAGCAAATATTCCCCACCATCAAGAACACCCACTCACTGGGGACACTGGTTGGCGGGCAGGACAATATACCCTTGGCCACTTTGGACAGGGTCGGCCAGATATTGGTCTTGCTGGCCCAGTAGGCCAAGGGATCGCTACTGGGATCAATACAGGGCTCCTTCTCCAGGTAGGTCTCCACTGCTGCTGAGGTGCTGTCATACTCCCTCTGGTAGCTCTGGGTGGGCACCACCTGCCCAACTGCCCTCAGCCACGCTGCTTGCCCTTTTGTGCTGGGCCTCATGCTCCCCAGAGTGGCCTGCACACAGCAGAAGTTGCTGGCAATAGGGGTGCTGGTGCTCCTCATCCTGCTGCTGGTGCTGCTACCACTAGGGCTGGGGGCAAGGATAGACCCCGCTGGCTGAAACCCCAACTCCCACTCCCACCATCTCCAAGGGCATCCTGCTGCTTAGCCCTATCTGCCTGCTGGACCCTGTTCACCAGCTCACCCTTCCAGTACCCACAGAGCTGTGTCTGGCATGCCACACTGCCCTTGACCCTGGAGTTCAGCATTGTTGCCAAGACATATTCTGCCCACCACAGGAGCTCATCAAACTGTGCCTTCAGCCCTGCCTTCAGCTGCCACACCAGGTCAACTGCCTCATCGGCTAGCTTCCTGCCCTCAGGGCCACAATCCTGCCCCTTAGGGATGTGTGAACAGATCGCAGTTCGGGTTTGGTCATTCAGTTCGGTCCTGTCCGGTCTGGTCATTCAGTTCGGTTGCCGAGTTCGGGTTTGGTTTGGTTGCATTTGGTTCAGTTCAGGCATTCAGAAAAAGGTATTGTGAAATCCTGTGATCATGCCAGAAACCGGAAATTTGAGTGCGTGCGGAGCTGTGTAGTGAGAGAGTGTGTGTGTTGTGGCTCGCTGGGTGTTTGGTGTATTTTGGCTGTGTTTGTGTTGGTTTCAGTTTGGCTGTTGTTTGGCTGGTTGGAGAGTGTTGGTGGGTGACTGTTGGTTGGTGTTGGCGAGTGTGCTTGTGTTAAAAAAAAAAAAAGTGAAGAAGGTGACCATTAAATGCCGGGCCTGGGGGAAGGCCAAGGTGGTGGAGCCAGTGGTGGAGGAAGAGTTTCCTGCCGCTGATGCTGGATCTTTGGTGGTGGAGGAGCAGCAAGAGCCGGTGGGAACAGGAGCTGCTGCTACTGCTGCCAGGTTTGTAAACTCATTTTTTACTCTGAGGACAAGAAGAATACTATCCATTAGAGCGAGCTCACTGGCGTGTGGGTGGGTGCATGGGCGGTGAGCATCAGTCAGGCACCAACAGTGGGCATAAGCAGATGGCAGCAGATGTCTGCCACACAGAGAGAGAGTACTGTAGTGTGGGGGTCTCTTCCAGCAGTTAGGCACAAGCACGAGCAGCACCCCCACCCAAACATGTGCCAGGCTAGCAAGGGTCTCCACTCTCCAGTTGCCATCCCTACACACACCCAAACAAGGACAGGATTTGCATGTGCCAGCCAGGGTCTTTCCAGTTGCCATCCATAGCGCCCCAAGGAGGGCAGGATTTGCACATGCCAGCCAGGGTCTTTCTAGTTGCCATCCCTAGCACCCCAAAGAGGGCAGGATTTTCACGTGCCAGCCAGGGTCTCATCTCCAATGCCCTTCCTCCCTAGCACCCACCCAAATAAGGGCAGGATTAATTGCATGTGCCAGCCAGGGTCTCTCCATTTGCCATCCCTAGCACCCCAAGGAGGGAGGGACTAGAGGCATAATCATAAATGCATGATATTACTTAGGTGTTTATGTGTTCCTGTTTCAGAGAGGAATTGGATGCCGGTGCTGGTGCCATGCCGCTCTGGACAATGAGGCGGAGGTCGCCAGTGCCACTCCCAGACAGTGGGCGGACAAGGTCCAATGTCTGGAGGTGGTATGATAAGGAGAACAGATTCGCCGTCTGCAAGGTAAGGCTGGAACAACAAGGTATGCATTGCCCTCTATGACCCGTTAGGAACGGAAGTCCCCTGCAGAGAGTGATTGTCACCCACCCACTTGTGGAGACAGAATGCAGGCAGGGTTTGACACAGACCATTGGTCTGACACAGTATGGCATTTCTTATGTTCCTATCTTTTTATGCTCTTTAGATCTGCCAGAAAAGATTCAGGAGGCAGAGCGAGGGGACCACATCGGGGTTAATCACCCATATTGAAAAGCTTCACAGGGAGACGGTGGCTAGGCAGCAGGACTCTGTCGTGGCCATGAAGCATGACCACCAGAAGAAGGGGGGGAAGGCATGCCAGAAGCGATGCCATGTAAGCTCTTCC
>QEPC01015466.1:2734747-2758930 GCA_003113815.1 Sphenodon punctatus | reverse complement strand
ACACAGGAATCTCACACACCACAGACAGCACGAGTACTTCCTCAATCACCATAGACAGGAATGGGAAGGGGGTAAGAGACGTTGCTCCACCAGCTTCCTGTGGCCACACCAAGGCTTAAATACTTCCTGTGGCCAATCAGGAAGCTGGGAGGCAGGGCTAAGGTAATTGACTACAGCTGTGAAGGGGCATGACACACAAGGAACAAGCATCCAAAGGAGACAGAAGGGAGACAACCCAACACCCTTACAAGGCTACCAGGTGGTGCAGTGTGCTGGGCAGGCTCGCCAGCACCCCAAGGGCCATGGGTTCGAGGCCCATCCCTGACAACTACCAAATATCAAAACAATCTTCATCCATGCATGCGATAGTCACAAATTTGTTTCTTCATTTTCATATCAGTCACTTCCATGTCAGTTGTTTTGGTATTCATTCCTTCTTTTGGTACTATAGTATTTAGTAGGCATGGGACTATCGGTATCGGATTAATCCGATAATGCCGATAATCGGCGATATCGGATTAAGCCGATAAAACTGATACTATCGGTATCGGCATATTGGTTTTTTAACATTGCCAATTTCTCGGATCTTTAACATTGCAGCCATTTTAAAAATGGCCGCAGTGTTAAAGAGCCAAAAAATCGGCAATGTTAAAAAACCAACATGCCAATACCAATAAATCCGGTATCGGATAAAACCGATACCGGTAAAACCGGTAATTCCCCAATAGTCCCATCCCTACTATTTAGCACTAGTGTGCACCAAATAGTTGTGCAAGAGTACTATTGCATTATTATTATTATTAGCACAAGAGCACTGTTACACAACAGACCGTTGTGCATTCAACAGTGCTAAATAGCACCACAAGAAAGGGAAAAATATCAAAATACCAAAATAAACAAGAAACAAATATTCATTTTGACAGACAGAGAGGGAAGCAAATAGCTCGTCACAATGGGTGTCTTTAGACAGACGTGGGGGTGCTCACCCACAGACCTGCTCCAGGGGTGCAATCCTACGTCTGCCTGAATGCAGCCTGGCGTGGATCCATTTTAAACAGACCCAGGGCTGCCATGGCCTATGATCCACCTGCACAGCACTCCCCTCCTCCACATCATAGAGCTGCAGGTGGATCGGACACCGCTCTAGGCTGTTGCCTGCAGCTTTATGATGTTGCCTGGAGCAACCCCCAGCCAGGAGCAAAGCTGCAGTGACTGTCCACTGATTAGACCGACCTCAGCTGTGCCTCCGAATGGTGCCCCAGGTTCGGGGTTGCTCCGCTTGTGGTGCTCTGAGATATTCCAGAGCTCTGTATGCGAGGCTGGGCCAGAGCAGGCAGTGCCTGCGCCACCTGCACATCTGGGGGACCACTGTTAAATGGACCCAGGTGTGAGGAAGAGCAGAGACATGAGTGAGATCTGTGTAAAAGCACCCATTCTCTTCAGCAGAGATTAAATGGACAGAATTAACTGTGTATGGTATTCATTTGTTTCAGCCTAGAAATGGCCTTTTACTGAAGCAGAGTTAAAAGCTGGATAGAAGAGGCAGCAATAAATATACAATTATCACGGATCATTCATTATATCAGATGTTAGTAATAAACGGTCATGGATATACATAAACTCAATCATACTGCCCCATTTATAATTCCCCCAGGTATCTTTTCACCAGCTGTGATCCTCCATGTCCCAGTTCTTCTGCTGCCAGTTCCCAGTTCCGTTCTCTACATATTGAAAATGTAGAATTACTAGTATTTTATCTGATCAGGCTATATTAAACTGCTGTGACAAAAGCAAAATACATTCGCTATTGGATCAAGAAAATTAAGAAAAGCAAGTAAATTAGATATATGATCACCAGGTTGCGCTTCTAGTCCACATATGGTGCTATGAATGTTTTCAAATGAGCAAGGCGATGGGGGGCATGGCCGCTGTGTGGAGTGTGTAAGGAGCGATTCAAACAGGTGGTTCCCAGCATGGCTACCCCAGTCATAGAAGCAGTCACGCACTCCCCTGCCAGGGACCACGGGGAGAGGAAAACACTTTAGGCTGGCCTAAGCCTTTGCAAGCAACATATTCTCAGCATAAACATTGGGGAACGTAGGCTCTCCAGCACTCCCGGTCAGGGCTTGTGACTTGCAAAGGCTGCTTCCCCCACCCACAGCACGTATGAGCGGTGGACCTGTCTGCCGGCATGACTGGCTGCCACCATCGTTCATACAGGAAGGGACCATGTGGCCACCCATTGCCATGGATCTACTTGGCTTGTCCCATATGATGTACTCCAGATTTCCTGGCATTGCTCCATGCATTGCCATGAGTGGGTGCTCTGTGGCTCATGGAAGCGTGCATCCAGCCACTCCACCTTCAGATGGGTGGTTGAATCCGTGACTCCTGGTGTGACCATGTGGGCAGCATCTCGTCTGAATAACACCCAATATAATACCTATCCAGGCCAGATAAATATCTATTCCCATGTGGGCAAATACTTCAATAAGGTGGGGAAGATCTATCAGTCACTCTCCCTAGGAGAAAGTTGTAGTGCTTTCACCCATGAGAAAGATAGGAAGTTCAAAATGGCAAAGGCAAACTATTTCCGCTCTTTTAAAAAATGCCTTACTGTCCCCACCTCTCCTGTAAACACTACATTTGGCTTCCTGCTGCCTCAAAAAACCAAAAGCTTAGTGTTTGATTCATGCACACCACATCTTTACCACCTTTATTTTCTTCTAGGGAGAACAGGTATGGTTCAAGTGGACAACAGAAGAGCATGAGCACTGGGCAGTTAAGTACATGTACTGAACACAGTTGGAGTGCAATTCACAGGCTGAAATTTGGGTGTATAAAATGCATGCTGACTACTTTTAAATAAAGAACAATTAGTAAAAATTAAAGTCAGAATAAGAGTATCACGTAATCAAATAAACTGTTCAGCAGGAGTAACTTGCCCAATTATAATCCCTTTGTAAAAATCATGAGTATGAAATTTCTGATAAGTTGATTTCCATTTGGTGAAGTTGTGGAAAAGGAAGGAGTAGTCAAGTCATTTTAAAACTAGTCTTACATGAAAGGCTTTTTTCAGCTTTAACTAGGACATTCTAGCACATCTGTGGGTATTTTCAGACGTGACGAGATCACACTCAACCACGGTGGATTCCCACCAGGCGAGAAAGGTCTCATCACGTCTGAAGGGGAAACGGAGGTTCCCCCCCCCAAGATGTTCACCCCCGTCAATCGCGGTGGGGAATCACATTCACCACCGATTGCGTGGTGAATGTGATTCCCCACCGCGATGAAGGGGCCCGTCCCGTCTGGACAGCTACCACAGCCCAGAATCTGCGGCGGGATTCCGGGCTGTGGTCAATTCGGGTGGGCACTGCGGCCGCATTGGCCACGGTGCCTGCCTGTCTCTGTGGAGGGCGGGTGGCAAGGGAGCATGGGGGGCGGGGCCGTGTGGCCGCACGTTGCACCATGCGGCCCCCCCCTCCCCGATTCCCCACCGGGATCAGCCGGCACGTCTCTTGGACGTGCCAGTGTGATCCTAGCGGGGAATCCCCACAGTGATTCTGTGCTGGGGCAACTAGCGCCCCGTCACGTCTGTAATCACCCATTCTTGAAATGATTTTAGAAGGCTGGCTAAAATCTTTCTCCAGACCTCTGTTTCGATAAGCTATACTTAAGAGGCAGACAAATGGTATCTCAGGAGCCACATGCAACTATGGGGAACCTATACTCTTGTCAGAAGCTCTTGTCAGAAGTAGCTGCCTGGAGACATGGCCAAGCGGCTCTCAGAAGCAAAAGCAGCAGAGCTGCCATTTTGGCCTCTGGAGCCCATTGGGAAGCAAGGGGGCTGTGCCCTGTGTTGCTATTGCTGGTGCCTGAACCCACCAGACCACATGGGTTCCAGAGCTTTGATGTGGGAGGGGTGCTGAGGGAAGCCACGCTGCTCCATCCTTGGGATCGGGGGGAAGCAACAATCAATGTGGTGTGTGGTGTGGCTCTTAGTAATATGAAAATTTTGTGATGTGGCTCTAGGGTTTAGGGACTTTGCCCACCCATGGCTTATACTTTGATCTCCCACTTAAGAAGATTATGTTGACACTCACATCATCAGTTAAAATGTCTGTCTTTTGAGTGCTGGACTAAGGGTGTGGAGAGTCCTTTTCACTCTGCTGGGGAATCTTTAAATAGCAAGGAACAACAACGCAAAGCTTCTCAATGAGCTACTTGAACTTTTTTCCCCATGACAACACCAGTACTGCTTACGTAGCAGCAGCATGGAGGAGATTTAAAGCAAGTGCATTAAGTCAGTCTATGTTAGAAAATTAAGCATTTCAAAGACAAGGGAACAAAAGAATCTCATGAATTGCACCTTGATTTGTCCACATGTTGGCAAACATAATTGAGTTTTGGGTCAAATTTTGCTATTTTGAGAACTGGCTTATGCAGGTGTGCAATTTCTGTGTATCTGTCACCGGGGCGGGTGGGGGGGGAGGGCTAAGGAGGGGTGTGAGACCACAAGGGCCCAGGTTCCACGCACCCACTCTCTTTCTCTACCTACATACCGGCCCAGACTCCAGACGCTAGGAGGTTTTCTCTGGGGAAAAATGCCCGCCACGATAGTAGGTGGACCTATAGGCCTTACAGTGCCCAGGTCCCTATCATCATTGGGCGCCAAGCATTTGGAGGGAGTATGGGCCTCACTCTGTCTCCCAACACACAGGACCCACACCGGGGGGGGTTGGGTGGGCAGGAAGGCATGTGTAGGAGAAGTGAGCGGGCGACTGGGGTAGAAGGGGGCCCAGCAACGGGGGAGCTAGGGAAGGGGACTTGCACTCCAAAGGGGAGAGTGGTAAGACTCCAGAGGTGGAGGGAAGGGGGAATCTTTCACTTGGGCACTGACACTCTTTCAGGCTCTCACTCGCTCACTCTCACAGCCACACAAGGGTCGATACACCGGGGGGGGGGGGGGCAACACGTAGACACTATAAAGGAACAGTAACAATGCAATATCAAACACCAAGACTCTCAAGGATTAACACAAACACTACTTATCGCTTGCTCAGTCGGCCAGTTTCTCCACCTCAATCACCAGCGCTGAGTGCTTCCCGGTGCCGGTGTTTATGCATTCCCAGCCCCACCCCCTACGTGCTCCCACAGACGTGTGGAGCAGTGCACTGGGGACGTGACCACGTCTGTTGTACTGTTGGGCCCTGTCTCTACCTGCGCTGCCCATGGTAGGGCTGGGAATGCATGCTGTGCGGGCGGGGGGGTGTCCTGCGCCGCCATGGGGAGTGTGGACAGCACAGGGTTGGGAGCCTCCGGGGCAGCTGTAATGGGGCCCAGGAAGGATCCCTGTTTGGGACAGCCCCCCGGAGGTGAGCAGCACCAGCGGGGAGGCTTGACGGTACCCCCCCTGCGAGGCCCCCTCCCAATCCTCCACGGAGGGCGAGGCTTGGAGGGGGTGCTGGTGAAAAGCCCACACGAGGCAGGGGTCATGTACAGAGGTGACAGGCTCCTAGGAACGTTCCTCGGGGTCATAACCAACCCAATCAATTAGGTACTGCAGGCGGCCATAACGAGGGTACTTCTTTGCAAGCCACGAAATGGGCCATCTTTGTGAAATGGTCCACGATAACAAAGATAGTGTTATAGGAGCATGAGGGGGGGAGCGCAATGATAAAGTCAAGCCCCACCCATTGCCACGGCCCTTGAGGAGGTGGAGGCACTTGAAGAAGCCCAACGGGGGCTCTCCGGGGAATCTTCGTCTGAGCGCGGGTAGTACATTGATCAATGTAGCAGTGAACGTTCAAAGCTATGGATGGCCAACAAAAGGCCCACCAAATCATTTGTAGGGTGCACTGAGGCCCCAGTTACCCTGATAAGGGGGCATCATGATGGGCCCACAACATTTGGGGCCTACAGGAGGGGGGGAACTAGTATCTGTCCTTTTCTGGTCCAGAAGCTCTCTCTTAGTTGCCACTCAGGGTCCGGGGGAGTAAGTAGCTCTTTCCGGCTTACTTCTTTAAGTTGGTCCATGTTTACGTATGAGGTGGCAAATACCTTGGGGTGAAAGATAGCCCCTTTTGGTCTGAGGTCACCCTCCTGTTGATCATAGCAGTGGAAGAGGGCGTCTGCCAACACATTAAGGTGCCCAGGGCGGTATTGAATGCGAAAGGTAAATCACGCAAAGAACACGGCCCAGCGGGCATGTCGGGCGTTATTTATTTGCGCGGTCTGCAAGAAGGTTAGATTCTTATGATCCATGATCACAATAAAGGGGTGTTTGGCCCCTTCAAGATAGTGCCGCCAGGTCTCGAAAGCGGCCTTAATAGCAAGCAATTCCCTATCGAAGATAGAATAGTTCTGCTCAGTGGGGGTGAGTTGGTGGAAGTAATATGCACAAGGTAGTGGTTGTTTAGAGGTAGGAGTATCTTGCAGCAAGACAGCTCCAATAGTGGTGCTAGATGCATCAGATTCCACACAAAAGGGGCATTCAAAATCAGGAAGCTGAAGAAGGGGGGTCAAGGTAAAGGCATGTTTAAGGAGTTCAAAGCTGCATTGCTGAGGTGCTCCCCAAAGATACGGTTGATTCTTCTTCAGCAGTAGAGTGAGGGCCGTGGTAATCACAGCATAATGTGGAATATAGTGTCTATAATAGTTCGTGCTTCCCAGGAAGCGTTGGAGAGGTTTCACGCCTTTGGCGCTGGCCACCGTTGGATCGCCTCCACCTCCCGCATGTCCATTTGGATCCCAGTGGGGGAGATCACAAACTCTAGGAACTCCACAGTGGTCAAGCGGAAAGCGCATTTCTCTCCTTTGCAATATAATTGATTATCTCGGAGTCTCTGAAATACCTGTTGAACATGGAGACGATGTTGGTTCATGGAGGTGGAATAGATGAGTATGTCATCCAGATAGGCGATGACAGAAATGTCCTGTAGGTCCCTCAATATATCGTTGATTAAGTGTTGAAATGTAGCGGGTGCATTGACGTGTCCGAAGGGCATGACCAGATACTCGTAACATCCATATCGCATGCAGAACTCTGTCTTCCATTCGTCACCAGGTCTTACTCGTACCAGCTTATAAGCCCCATGAAGGTTAAGTTTGGTGTAGATGGTAGCTCCCTGCAACTGATTCAGCAGTTCTGGGATCAATGGAAGTGGATATCTATTCTTTATGGTGCTGGCATTCAAGCCTCGATAGTCTATGCAGGGACGAAGACCTCCATCCTTTTTGGACACAAAGAATATGGGTGCTCCTGCAGGCGAGCATGAGTGTTGGATGAAGCCATTCTGGAGGCTTTCCTCCAGGTATTGCCGAAGAGTTTCTAATTCTGGGGTTGAAAGGGCATAAATCCGGCCAAACGGAGGTTCTTTGCTGGGGAGGAGATCGATGGGGCAATTGTAATCTCAGTGGGGAGGTAATTCTGCTGCTTGGATTTTGCTAAAGACATCGGCAAAGTCCGCATACTCAGGAGGCAACTGAAATACCGGCTGGGTTGTTTCACTCGTTGCAGCTAGCGCCCTGGATATGGGGGGTTCAGGGTAGGAACACGTGGTCTTGCAATGGGAAGAGGTGAATTGTACTTGCCTCATAGTCCAGTTGATTTGAGGGTTGTGTAGGGTAAGCCAGGGTAGCCCTAGGATGACCAAAAAAAGAGGGGTACAGACCAAGTCAAATGAAATGGTTTCATGGTGTGCCCTTATCGCACAGGGTAGAGGGTGAGTTTGTAGTGTGATAGGTCCAGAAACAAGGGGAGACCCATCAATTGAATGGACCAGTTCTGGGTTTTTCTTGGAGTGGGCAGGAATCCCATATTTGTGCAGTAGGCTATTATCCATGAAGTTGCTCGACGCGCTGGAGTCCACCATCGCCCAGGTTACCACAGAGCATCAAGGGTCCAAGAGAAGCGTGAGGGGAATACACAGGTGAGCCCGCAGTGTTTCCTGCATCACGGGGGTTAGTTTCATGGTCGGGGCGCCACCGCTCCTTCCTGACCCCGGGCGTTTCCCAGGTCTCTTCGAGACGGGGGCAAGGAGGGGCATTCATAGACGAAGTGAGATGGGTCTCCAAAATAAAAACATGCCCGCGACCGGCAGCATCTCCCTTTCTCCTCTGCAGTCAAGGGTCCTCATGATGCGCCAAGCTGCATGGGTTCCGGGTCTGCCGCCTTGACAGCACTGGTTGTGGTGGGAGGCAGCGCCAGTGCCCGGGGTGCAAACATACGAGGTTCTTGTTTGCGTTCATGACATCTTTCCATTAGCCGATCGTCAATTTGGAGGGTCAGTGTGGCGAGCTTCTCCCAGGTCTCGGGGAGGGCCGTGAGCATGAGCTGATCCTTCAGATCGTCACACAACCCCCGCCGGAACATAACCCAAAGGACATCATTGGGCCAATGCAGTTCTAATGTTAATTGTTGAAACTGTGTGGTATAGTCCAACAGCCCCCCACGGGCTTGCTTTAAAGACAGGATTGCAGTCTCCGCATCCTGTACCCGATGGGGATGGTCGAAAAGGGAAGGGAATTCTTGTACAAAATCAGTATAGTTTGACAATAAGGGACTATCTCCCTGTAGCAAGGTAGTAGCACATTCCAAGGCAGTGCCCCCCAAGTTCCCTATAATGCACGCCACCTTTAGGGTATCAGTAGGGTAGGTCTGAGGCTTCATCGAGAAGGTTAATCTACACAGGGCCACGAAGCCTTGGAACGCCTTATGGTCCCCTGAGAATTTCTCAATGTGGGGTCCCTGGGGTTCCCTAGGAGCACCTGCCAGGGCCTTCTTGTTTGCAGGAGCCCCCACAGGGGTTACGGTGGGGGGAGGTGCCACTGGAGCGGTCTGGAGCTGGGCCACAGCACCAGTCAGGGCCTGTTGGTTTTCTTGTAAGACCCGTACTTCGAAGGCCACGGACTGGACTGCTCGAAAAAGGTCTGCTATTTCTTTTGCTATATCCATCTGTACCAATGCTGGGAAGGGGAAAGATGGGTTGGTGATTCTGTCATGGGGGGTGTGAGACCGCAAGGGCCCGGGTTCCACGCACCCACTCGCTCTCTCTACCCATGCACCGGCCCAGACTCGAGATGCTAGAAGGGTCTCTCTGGGGGAAAATGCCTGTCAGGATAGTAGGTGGACCTATAGGCCTTACAGTGCCCAGGTCCCTATCATCATTGGGCGCCAAGCATTTGGAGGGAGTATGGGCCTCACTCGGTCTCCCAACACACAAGACCCACACCAGAGGGGAGGGACAGGAAGGCATGTGTAGGAGAAGTGAGTGGGCAACAGGGGTAGGGGGTCCCAGGAATGGGGGAGCTAGGGAAGGGGGGAGCTAGGGAAGGGGACTTGCACTTCAAGGGGGAGAGGGGTAAGGCTCCAGAGATGGGGGGAAGGGAGAATCTTTCACTTGGGCATTCACACTCTTTCAGGCTCTCACTCACTCACTCTCACAGCCACACAAGGGTCAATACACCGGGGGGGTGGGGGAACACAACACATAGACGCTATAAAGGAACAGTAACAATGCAATATCAAACACCAAGACTCTCAAGGATTAACACAAACATTACTTATTGTTTGCTCAGTCGGCCGGTTTCTCCACCTCAATCACCAGCGCCGAGTGCTTCCCAGCACCAGTGTTTATGCCCGAGGCCCCACCCCCTGCGTGCTCCCGCAGACGTGCAGAGTGGCGCACTGGGGGTGTGGCCACATCTGTTGTACTGCTGGGCCCTGTCTCTATCTGCACTGCCCATGGTAAGGCTGGGAATGCGTGCTGTGCGGGCGGGGGAGTGTCCTGCACCACCATGGGGAGTGTGGATGGTGCAGGGTTGGGAGCCTCCGGGGCGGCTGCAATGGGACCTGGTGAGGATCCCTGCTTGGGACAGCCCCCGGGAGGCGAGCGGCACCAGCGGGGAGGCTTGACAGTATGCCTGTGCATGAGCACACTAATATTTCAGAAGGACTGCAGTTAACAGATTTGTCTTTAGCTTACTTATCTTTGTTGTCAATTAACATTCTTTATTATTAGCTACTGGAGCCATTAAGTGCATCTTTGGAGTTATTTCCCATTTAAAAACATATATGCTCAAGGAAAGATTATCAGTTATATTTTGGGATCTTGTTAATCAAAAGAAAAACAAAGGCCGTTTTCACACAGGCCATGGGGGAGGGGGGGAAAAGGTGGCGGGTGTGCAGCACATGGGCAGCCAGTCTCACAGACACACACACACCTCCACCCCCAGAGCAAGTGTCGTTCTGGTCAATTGCTCTGTAGGTGTGCAGCGGGTGGAGTGTGGGAGCACACAAGCACCCCACCCATGCCCATGACGGTCCCACAGACACCCCCTCACTGCATAGTGCATACTCTCCCGCTGCAACATTTGCACGGATGCCCCTCCCACCTGCACACATATTCAATGGTCGAGGGGCATCCATATGAAAACAGCCAAAGATATACATCACACTGACCACAAACTCAGCCAAACTTATAAACTTGTCCCAAGCAAGAGGTCCCAACCCTAAAACCAACTCAATCTCCCATCCCCACATTATGGCCAGTCCCCAACACTTACTGTAGCCCTAACAACTAATGTATTATCTCTTACCAACACATGAAATCACTAGCTAATCCCCAGTAGCACCCTTCAGTTTGGACTACAGACTGATGTCAACTCCTGCACTAGGGCTGATGCGGCAGCAGCTTTTACTGCGCCGCGATTCCGTTCCGCCATTTCGGAACTGCCCGCACCACACCATGACTTTTCTGCGGATATTCCGCTAATTTCGCCGGAATTCTGCAAATCGCGGAATTACGGAAAAATTGCGGAAAAATTGCGGAAATCGCGGGAAACCGCTATTCCGCTATTTTTTGGCGCTGGCAGAATTGCGGAAATAGTGAAAATGTCATGTTTCCACGATTCCACTAAGTTGCAGAATTAAATAAGCGGAACCTCGGAATGAAACCGCGGAATGAAAGCCTCTGCCATGCCTTTCCACTAATTGCGGAAACACTGTTTCCGCCGGAAATAGCTACCGCTGCGATATTCCGCTACAGCCCTATCCTGCACTAACCCTAGTGAAACTGAACTGAAAGCACTACAGAGTCTGCAAATTGGTGACAACCCTAATTCTAGCCTGTCCCACAAACAGGTTCCAACAAAAAGCCTTAGACCTCAAAATTAGTTCCAATTTCAAATCTAACTAAGAATTGACCTCAAATTCAACTTTGGCCAAGACCCATGGATTTGCTGTGTGTTCACTATGGTTCAGGGCTAGAAGCAGGACCCCTCACACTATCCCTAACCCAAATCAACAAACCTATTCCATCCTTATGCCTATTCTGATGGCACAAAGTTCTCATAGTATTTTTCCTAGCTTGGTGTCAACCCATACCTAATCCTTCTCTAAATCTAAACTCCTATCCAGGCTTACTAAACAGCTATAACACTAACTGTAGACTTGGGGGGAGGGGGGCGGGGGGGGGGACTGGGACGGGATGACTAATTGGCCAGAACTTCAATCCTAGGTTGGTTCACAAGTCATTCCCAACCTCCAGTCCAGGTTAGACCCCCATAAAAGCTATCCCACACCAGAACTAGTTTGATAGCATGTTCACTGCCCACCTTATTAATTAATTATTATTATTATTATTATAAGCTTTTATATAGTGCCAGCGATGTACCTGGCGCTTTACGGAGAATAAGATAGACACGATCCCTGCCCGAGAGCTTAAAATCTAATTCATCCCTTGCAAAAAGCCACAGCCTCAATTGTTTTAGAATGTGCCTATGAACTGTCCCTGACCATTTACATTTGAAAAAAAATCAATTTTTAAAAAATCTGATGCAAGGCTTCGATCATCTCCAAAATACATACTTATCTGGAGGAATTTTATTTTAACAATATGCAAGAAGAGGACCATGGCCAAGACACGTGGATTTGCTACATGTTGACATCTTGATTTCTGCTACCAAAATGATGCGTCTATTTTGTAAGCGTATGCTTCATGGCCTGTAATACATTTTAAAGAAAGCAATCTAGGTGGACATTTCCAAGGTAACAACTAAGCAAAGGAGAACTACTTTGTAAGGTAAAACTTTTAAGATTCAGTGTACGTATATTATCATCATAATTTTGCCATTAATTGTTACTCATAATAAAAAATGGCTAGGAGGTGCATGAGAATAGGATTGGCCTTCCCAGCTGGTTATTTTTACATAATGGCCATAATTAGTATGCAGTAGTAGCAACTGTGGAATGAAAAGCAGTGTGAGCTACCAGTGCTTTATGGTAGGGGGAAATGTATCCATAGTTATCCTGAAGTTGGCATGGCTTTCAAATATTTGTATAGGTGTTCACTTAGAGCATGAGTCATTTTTCATCATCTTGCATCCAGCTTGCAGAAAAACACAGTATGTTTTCTTAGAGGTGCTTAAGCTAATCTGCAAGCTCTCAGGGTTTACGTTGTGTGGGATGGAAAGTGGCATTAGCCCTTTGCTTAGCAAAAGAGGAGAAATTTACCTTTATATGGACAGTAAGAGAGAGGATGTATGTGAGCAACTGAACTATGAGATGTTATCATATACCATCTTAAAGGCACAATCCACAAGCTGTTAAGCATCAGCCCTTAGCGACATCATGCGACAACATGCTTTTCATTCACTTCAATGGAATTTGCATTGCCACTGACAAAAGACTAGGGCTTCTTTCACACATTACCAGGGAGACAGAGAAACTTCCGTCAGAGCAATCGTGGCTCTTTTATGAGGGGAATTAGCGCACATAAGAATGCGTTATTCCACTTTTATGTTGCAAGAACACTCACTCATAACAGGCTCCCCAAATGGTATTTGTACAATGCTGGATGTTCTTGCAGCACAAAAGCAAAATAGTGCATTCTCCCATGCACTAATTCTCATCAGAATAGAGCCTCAGTTGCTCTGATGGACATTTCCCTGCCTGCTCAGGTAATGTGTGAAAGTGGCCTAAGGATGGTGATAAGCAGTTTAAAGATCATGTTGCCAATAGCAAACAGTATGTATCTTCATGTGCTCGATATATAGAACCAAGCCAAGATTCGGTAAAGGATATTTTATTTATTTATTTAAAGCATTTATACCATTGCCCCTCCTGTAAACAGCTTGGGACAGCTTCCAACAATAATAAAACAGCATAAAACAATATAAAAACAGTTTAAAACAATCAACAAGTTAAATACTTTTAAAACAGGGCCCCAAGAAACAATTTCAACATTAAAACAATAGAACAAGGTAGGGGGGAAAAACACAATCCCAACCCCCCCCCAAAGGCCTGGGCAAATAGGCAGGTTTTACAACACCGCTGACAACAGGTTTGGGGCCAGGCAGGCTTCCTCCGGAAGGGAGTTCCAAAGGCGCGGCGCGGCCACCGAGAATGCCCTCTCCATTGTGGCCCCTCGCTTTACGCGGGGGACCTCCAAGAAGGCACCCCCGGCCGACCGCAGGAGCCGCTCTAGGGCGCGGAGGGTGAGGCAATCCCTGAGGTACGAGGGGCCCAGACTGTGAAGGGCCTTATAGACCAACACTAAAACCTTGAACCTAGCTCGGCAAGCTATCGGCAGCCAGTGCAGAGTCCAGAACACAGGTGTAATATGCTCCCAACGACCCGTCCCCATAAGGAGATGAGCCACCACATTCTGCACGAGCTGCAGCCTCCGAACCAGAAACAAGGGAAGCCCCACGTAGAGCACGTTGCAGTAGTCCAGCCTCGAGGTGATGAAGGCATGGATGAGGGAAGCCAGGTCTGGGCCGGAGACAAACGGACGCAGCTTACGCACCAGATACAACTGGCGGAAGGCAGCCTTAGCGACTGTCTCCACCTGCCACTCCAGGCGGAGGTCTGCGTCCAATATCACCCCCAGACTCTGGACCTGCTGAGCTATGGGAGGGCAAACTCCCCCAATCAGGGGAGCCACTACCTCCCTCGCTCTCCCACCAACATCACCTCCGTCTTATCGGGGTTGAGCTTCAGTCTGCTCTGCCGCATCCATTCCACCACGGCCTCCATACACTGGGATAGCACCGAGACAGCCGGGTCTGGGTCAGTTGAAAAGGAGAAGTACAGCTGAGTATCATCAGCATATTGGTGACACCGCACCCCAAACTCTCTCACGACCTCCCCCAAGGGCTGCATGTATACATTAAATAATAATGGAGACAGAATAGAACCCTGCGGAACGCCGCATAAGGCGCGGGGGCACATTGTCTCATCCCCCAGCACCACCCGCTGGCTTCTCCCCGAGAGGAATGAGTGGAACCATTCAAGAACAGTCCCATTCAGACCCCCCAGGTCATGTAGCCAACTCACCAGCAGCCCGTGGTCCACGGTATCAAAAGTGGCTGAGAAATCTAGCAGGATGAGAAATGTTGAACATCCTGCATCCATCTCCCGGCGGAGGTTGTCTACCAAGGCCACCAATGTCTACCAAGGCCACCAGATTGAAAAGGGTCTAGGAAACCGATGCTATCTAGATGCCCCTGGAGCTGAATCGCCACCGCCCGCTCAATAGCCTTCCCTAAAAAGGGAAGGTTAGAGACAGGTCGATAACTGGCGAGCGCATCCACGTCCAAAGATGGTTTCTTCAGCAGGGGGAGCACCACCGCCTCCTTGAGGCAAGGCGACAACCTCCCCTGCTGCAAGGACACATTCACTACCCTCGCCAGCACCGTCCCCAATGTCACCCTGGAGGCTTTCACCAGCCAGGATGGGCATGGATCAAGTTCACAACAGGTGGCTCTCACAGACCCCAAGACATCCGCCGCATCAGCAGGCTTCACTTCCTGAAACTGCCCCCACAAAGCTGGACCAGACGGGACCTCCGTCCCCTCGCGCTCTTCCCCTACTGCCCCTAAGCCGACGTCGAAGTCGGTCTGAATCAGAGCAATCTTGTCTGCAAAGTAGTTGACAAACTCCTCACAGCGGGCTTGGGACAAGTCCCCATCCAGGCAGAGGGAGGCCAGACTAACCAGCCTCCGCACCACCCAAAACAGCTCCGCTGGGCGTGACTTCGCAGACGCTATGAGGATGGCAAGGAACTCCTTCCTTGCCATCCTCACAGCCTCAACATAGGATCGCAAATGGGCCCTATGGAGAAGACGGTCGGAGTCAGATCGAGTCCTATGCCAGCGTCGCTCTAGCCTCCTGCCTACACGCTTCATACACCGCAGCCCCTCAGTAAACCAAGGGGCCCTGCGGTGACGAGGCAGAGGGCAAGATATAAAGCAAGATTCTGTAAAGGATACAAAGCAATAGGTCCTTGCATAAAGATAAATCTATGCCCACCAGGAATAACCCTCTGCAGGACTGAAGACTTACATGACACATGCCAGAGAAGCTTCTTTTATGGATGACGTTACTGTATTATAATAGAGATACTTTACACATCTTTGTAGTACTTTCTATCTGGGGAGGTTTAAAGTGTATTTCAAACCTGAAAGTTTGCAATATCCTGGGGTGTGGTAGCACAGATATTAAACCAATTTTACAAATGGTTAAACTGACAGAGACACAGAAAAGTTAAGTGATTTGATCTAGATAACATGCAGTGAAAACAGACATGCACGTAACAGTGCTTTAACATTTCTTATGCATGTTGCAGGACTGTATTGGCCCTATGCAGCCCTGCAACATGCATAAGAAATGTTAAAGCAGGGTTAAAGTGCATGTCTGTTTTCATCCTTAGTGAGTGGATCATAATCTACTCTGTCAATCGGGAAATAGAATATTGGACTCCCTCTTGTTTGTTTGTTTTATTTTGTGCTAGTAATTAGAACCTCTCTCATAGGAGAAGAAGCCATCTTCACAGTTGCCTTACGGTCCAAAGCAAGTACCTCCATTCCATAGGCAGCTGTGAGATTCATCTATCAGCAACCGGGATTATTTTAAAATCTGTACTAATTCCTATAATTCTCTACACCATGTCAAAAAGAGCAAGCAGATTGCTATTAGGATTACCACAAACTGAGGTAAGGGATAGCTCACAGTAGTTGCTTCTCATTAGTAAGTTACTCCTGCCTTACGTAATGTGTGAATATTACGTAAGGCAGGATAACAGCTCTGCAGACACGGGTGAGTGTGGTAGTAATGATCTTCCAAGCATTCACACAATCCTAGATATCCTTCCTCTCCTAGCCCCACATAAATGCCCTGTTGTTTCTTTACCGCTAGCTATTGTACCTCCTACTACAATATATAAATAAGATTCCAGTTTAGTTTAACTACTGCTGCTTTTTGCGCGGGCAAGCAGCTCTTACACTTAAGATGAATGGAGACATGGGGTCGGATTCTTTTATCATCTATGCTGGTATAAATAAATTTTAAAATAGCTGCATTGGAGTCAATGATGCAAAAGCAGTTTAAATGTGGGAAGAATCAGACCTGTTGGATTTGCTTGCACAGCATTACGAACCCTACCAATCCTTAAGGAGCTAGTGAAAACGTTCAGATACAGTGGTAATGGATTCAACTGTCTAGCTCTCATTACAGTTTTGCAATTTTTGCTGCTGCAAACAGGTGTAATTAAGACACATCCAGATTTGTTTAATGATTACCAAAAGTGTGGTTCGCACTCTGTAAGGTAATAGGCCTCTAAGTGTTATGAGCAGAATAGGATTTCACCATAGCGGACACAGGGCCAAACAGATTGCTAGCTAAAGTGTCCTTTCAGTCTAACAAGAGATCCTTAAAAACCCCTTATACTTTAACAAGAAAAATGGGCCTTCTAGTTTTCTTAGATTCCAGAGGACAGTAGAAATTCCCCAGTGTAGAGGATAACATTTCCAATGATTGATGGTTCACTGTTATCCAGCCTGTGCACTGAAGCAATAGAGTTTTATATATAAACACTGCATTTTCTCTGTCACACACACTCACTTGTCCAACTTTTATTTTCTTGCATCTTGTGATGACGTTACTTTCCTGCTTCTTCAGTCAGAAGAGAAATCTTCCAAGCTAGACAGGACTTGAGCATTGTGTGTGTGTGTGTGTGTGTGTGTGTGTGTGTGTGAGAGAGAGTGTGAGAGAGAGAGAGAGAGAGAGAGAGCGCACACTTTAAATGTTTAATATGTGAGTGTGTGTGTTATATTTTATATACGCGTGTTTACACACACACATTAAACATTCAAGTCCTGTCTAGCTTGGAAGATTTCTGTTGTGACTGAAGAAGCAGGGAAGTAATGTCATCACAAGATGCAAGAAAATAAAAGTTGGGCAAGTGAGAGAGGATGGAAATGAGAAGGTTTAACGTTAGAATAACATGTAAAATCTATCACATTGTCCAGGGTGGCTGTGTCTTCAGAGGAAAATACACCTGCTGTTTGATTCATAGGATTTCATGTAAGGCCAGCATCTAAAAATGTATTATGAACACTGACCTGAGAAAGAATGAGGTGTATGTGAAAGAGAGACTTGGATCACCTGGAAGCCTTTGGTACCTTTTACAGCTGAAACAATTTGTATATTGTATATTCATGGATATTATTTGCTTTTTCAGATAGCCTTCCAAATTTCCAAATGATATCTACAATTGAAATGAAATTCACATATCCACTTTTTGATTCAGATACTTAGGGTATATTTTCAGACGTGACGGGGCCAGTATTGGCCCCGTCACGGAATCACCTATTGATCCCCTGCTGGGATCAAAACGGCACGGCCAACAGACGTGCTGGCCGATCCCGGCGGGGAATTGGGGAAGGGGGCAGGGTTGCACGGCTCAACATGCAGTCGCACGCCCCCCCCCCCCACGCTCCCTAGACCGCCCACCCTCTGGGAGACGGGCGGGTGCCACAGCCAATGCGGCCGCAGCTCCCGCCCGCCCCCCCAGGGCATTGACCATGGCCCGGAATCAGCGGTGGGCACAGCCGCTGATTCTGGGCCGTGGTCAGGGGACAGATGTGACGTTCCCATGCTCAACCACGGTGAACTCCCCGTGGTTGAGCGTGGGAACATCACGTCTGTTGGCCCGAATGCGAGTTTCCCGCCGGGTGTTCACCCCCATGAATCATGGGCAGGAATCTCTTTGACCACACGAATGGCGATGGTCCAGGCAGGACAGCCATTTGCGTGGTCAAAGAGATTCCCGCCCTTGATTCACGGGGGTAAACATCTGGCGGGAATCTCTTGTCAGGCCAACAGACGTTACGGTCTCTTGCTCACCATATGGGAATTCACCGTCGTTGAGCGTGGGATCGTAACGTCTGAAAATACCCTTAGTTTATTTTGGTATTTTAGTCATTTCAGTTGGTTTGCTTTGGTAGTATTGCTCATGTGCAATAATGCTAAAATGAAGTAACGAAAAATAACCAAATCAAAATAGCCAAAATTACAAATAGAAACATCTAGGTCAGCTATCCAGTACCTGCTTTGTTGGATCTGAATGAATCAGGCAAGTTCATTGGACACAATATTCACCACAGATACTCATTTCAGGTCTACATAATTTCTTACTGGCTGACCAGCAGAGCTGAAACCAGCACCCATCAAAGCAATCAAACCTGTTGAATCCAAACAATCCAACTTGAAACGAACAAACCGGGTAGCAAACTCTACCCAGTTCATCAATTACCAATGTTTGTCTGTTCACGTCATTTGTGTATTTCATTTTTAGGCCATATGTGTCCAGGTCTAGTTTCTAACCCAGTCATTTTCATTTTTCCTGGCAAAAACAAATAAAAAGTGAAATCGAATGGACCAAAATTGCAAAACATGGATTGCTCAAACATCATCTTTGGGTTGACTGCATCCTGCTTGAAGTCACACAAAAAAACCAACCCAGAATAGAACTGAAATGGGTACCTGCAAAAACAGGTATACCCATTTAATTTCTGATACCCAAATCAACCTGACAATACTGGGCACTGATTGGTACCCACTTGTGACCCAAGTCAAGTACCTCAGGTCCCAGAAAGTCGACTTCAGGCCCCAATTTTTCACTTCTCCAACCTGATATGCTGATGGGTAATCATAAAATCAAAAAATCATACCGGAAGTTACCACTTTGGTGGGGTATTCGGTACCTAGATAACCTATTGGGTATCCAATGCAGTACCCAAAAATGTGGGTATCACCCATGGGTACTAATTCAAGTACCCGTTTCAGCTCTACTCGAGGAACTTTTATTCTACTACCTGTTTCAGCTCTAAGACCAGCTGGGACTTTATAATGATCTGTTGCCCGTGCCATCAATACACTGGCTTCTCTTTCTTGTTTTGTTTAAGGCCATCTTAACATCCATATGTATGAGAGATGAAAGCAGCTAGAGACTTTGGGTGTTTTCAGACGTGACGAGATCACAGTGAACCACGTTGAATACCTACATGTGGTCACTGTGCCCTGCACGTCTGTTCGGCGGCCACCAGATGTTCGCCATGCTGAATGCCCACATGGGGTCAATTTCAACCATGCTTCCGGGGCTCCCAGTGCGAAAATCCCCAGAAGCGTGATGAAAGTGATTCCCGGCCAGAACCAAAAAAAGGTAATGTCTGGCCAGCGATCACGGCCCAGAATCCCCAGCAGGATTCCGGGCCATGGTCAAACTGACCTGATGCTGCAGCGGCATTGGCCTTGCCACCTGCCCGTCTCCCAAGAGGGCGGGCGGCGAGGGAGCGTGGAGGGGGCTGGGCCGTGCTGCCGCACGTTGCGCCTCGTGGCCCCGCCCCCTCCCTGATTCCCCACCGGGATCCCCGGCACGTCTGTTTGCCATGCCTGGGTGATCCCAGCAGGGAATCTCTGGGTTGTTTTCAGGATGGGGCGAAGCCGCCATGTCACGTTTGAAAACACCCATAGAAGCTTTGGTCTAATTCTGGATCTTCCAGACTGCAGCATAAATCTGCTGCAGAGATTCTTGGTAACATGTGAAATCCCGTTGACTGTCTATTACAAGTACATGAAATCTGTGAAGTCTCCCTAGCCCCAACTCCTGCCTGTAGGAGAAAGATTACTAAAATAATAAGGGAATTTTTAAAATGTAGTTTATTACATTAGATTCCCTTGCTTCAGTCTAGCTCCTTGAGAATCTCAAGTGGATAATTCTACATAAGTCACTTATTGTTCCCACAAAATGAATGGTGAAAGGATGCTGTGGCTAATCACCATTCATTTTCTCTCTCTCTCTACTTTTTCTTTACTGTTAGTTTATTTTTACTCAGTATTAAAATACAACTATTAGCCACTTTTGTCCACGAATGGTTAAACACCTATCCATGGCATGTTGCTTTTAATAAGAAAGTCTTACAAAACACAATAAGAGGAGGAGAATACATGGGTAGTCCATAGCATAGCTGACCCCATCACTCCTCTACTCACTCCACCAGCTGTTTAATAGTCCTGTTTCTACTCGAGACTGTCCAGTTCACAACAGACATCCGTGTTGGAATTATAGGCAGGGAACCCAATGTATATAGGATGTGTACAGGCTAGATGCCCCTCTGCTAGGTGATCCCCCAAAATTGTAAAGACAGACAAGGACATAGTTGGGGAAGCTTTTACATAAATTTAAATTAGGTACATTATACAATATTTACAAAGTACTTTGATAAAACTGAAGTGTTCTTTATTACACTGTGGTTGCTATACCTGTTCTGCTGCAGAACTGTTAACTTGGGAAATATCCACAAGACTTCCCTTTGTAAGCAACATCCATACCCCATCCCTCCCCTCCCCCCCCCCCCAACGCTGCCAACACCAAATTCTAACACTGTCTGCTTGCCAAGGGCACCTCCCAACCTAGCAAAACCACCAATATCTGCATCACTGGTCTTTCAAAAAGCATTTTGTAAAGATAACCTTGGACCAAGAACCTGAAGATATTGGTGACACTGGAAATCTGAACCTAAACTTTTTAAAAATCCAACCCAAAAGTCTAGGTTGACCATCCTCAGATACTGGTAGGTACAAGACTTAGATTTATGTCTCTCTCTCTCTCTTTAACCTCATCAACTACCTCACTTTAGCAAATGTTGCTGTTACTGTCTTTTAATAGACAAATTCCCTCAGCTGGTTAAAATTCTTTGCTATTGCAGCTTGTTGACAAGCTATTTCTCTACAGTATTTCATGCCATAGAATCTCAAGGTGAATTTAAGTGAACTAAATGTACCTATGTATCAGTTTACTGACTACAAAAATGCAGCCCTCCCTTTGATGGAAGGTAACAACTGTAAACAGTGGGGGATGCCAAGGAAAGTTGTAAGGTGCTCAGCTACTAAAAAAGTAAATGGATGGAGGTCCTATTAAAAAAAAACCCCTGCTAACAACAAAGTTCAGGGTTGTCAGGTTCCAGAGTAGGAGCCCAGGAAGGGGCGAAGGGCAGGGCAAACAGGGGAAAGGGAAAGGCTGAGGAAACAGTGGAAGAGTACTGCAGAAGGTAAGGGAAACCTATCAGCCATTCTCCAATGCCCAAGAGATTTAATGCTCAGCACAGGACCAGGTACATGACTTTTCACCAAGGTCAGGAAGCAGACAAGGGAACAGAGGCGAGAGCCAGAAGCTAACAAGGGGTAACAGGACAAAGCTAGATGAGACGAGGAGGGGTTCGGGAGCCAGGCAGATAGGGAGCTAGGGCTTAGAAAGACGAGGACAAAGGACAACCTGTAAACAAGCAGTCAAGACTGAGAGAGGAAGGGCTAAGACAACTATAAGGGACTGGTTAATACAGTACAGAAATACAACACACACAAGACAAGTAGGAAGACTACCAAGCTATTGTAAGGAGCAAGATACTGAGCAAGAAACTATAAAGGAACTGGGAAACAAAACACTGAACAAGTGACTGCAAGGAGGGAGGGAAATGCTAAGGGCAAACAAGAAGCTAAGAGAGGAACTTTGAGAAGGCCAAGGAACTGTAAAGGGGAACAAGGCATCAAGCAGGGACTTACAGGATTCTGGGAAGCTATGAAGGGGAAACCAGGCACTAAGCAAGGGACTAACTACAAAGGGGGACAAAATACTTGGCAAGGACCTATGAATACACAAGAGAAGCAGGAAGGAAAACATGGGAGACAACAAGGATCTACTAAAAAGAGACAGACTAAAACCTACAGGGAAAACAAAGTGCACTAACGGGGGGGGGGGGGGGGGGGGCGGGGAGGAAGCACATACAGCAAGGCAATAACAACAAGGGAAACAGAGGTTGTAGCAAATTATAATTGGCAACAAATATACAGGTTATATACAAAGGGAGGCAGAGAAATAATGAGAGAAGAAAACATGCTCAACCCAGAGGGGAACAAGAAACCAGTCTGATGATAACAAGGGGAGACATAACTTGAGTGATGAGAAGAGAAGGATCCAAAGGTGTGGGCAAGAAGAGCAACAGCAGAACCAGCAGCAGCCTCCTGTTGCTCCCAGCATGCCTTATATAAGGCTGGGAGCCAATCAGGAAGTTTTACGGCAGGGTCACAGACAGAACAAGAAAAGAGACATACAATAAAGCCTCTTGCCAAGCTCAGCCAGGCAGTAATGCTGGGGGGAAACACACCATGACCAAAACTCTTGTCAGGGTCAGGTCTTAAACCCCATGCCCTGGCTTTGGGTTTAATCACTGTACATTGCGAGTGCTGAATTAGTCATCTAAATAGTAAATAAGGATAGTGTAAATATATCATACCACATTTTAATCAGCTGTATTAATATTTTTATGAGTTAGGCTAATTACAGCAAATAGCGTTAATACATCATTCACCATAAGGCTGTAGAAAGAATAGTTTACAGTGGATTAAATGTAGTTGTAACGAATGATGTATTTTACTAATTTTATTCAATTAAGTTAGAATTTTTAAAAAGGATTGAATATATTTTTCCTCATTTTCCATTAGAAAACAAAGTGTGAAATTCACTAAAGGAGCATGACAATAACGCAAAATATAAAGCATTGGACGATCAATACGGTGCTGAGCATTGTATGGAGTTCACCTGACTTTTACCTTCAAGCGAAGGAGTCATTAAAAAAAATCTCACCCTGAAATGTTCCAATTGCTGTCTCTGTCATAGAGAATTGGATATATTTTACATAATAAATGAAAATGGAGAATCCTCACCTAAGGCCCTGTTTAAATGGGCTGCAGCTGTGGGAGGGATGGGTGTGCCCATAGGTTCAAGAGTGGCGTGTGTGCATGCATACACGGATGCACACCCATCTCCACCCACCTCCATGCACGTGGCAACCATCATTTTGGACAATTGCTCCGTGTGTGGGTGAGGGGTGGAGGTGGGTGGGTTTCAGGTGCATGCTCACCGGCCACGATGTTTGCATGGATGGCCCTCACATATGCACACACAGCGGACCTGCATGTGCATACATGGGACTGTCTTGTGTAAAAAGGGCCTACCTCTTTCCAATGAACCTTTAATTCAGATAAATCTGAATTACATCTTCCATGTACAGATAGGCATTACCTACTGTCCTATTTTGTAAAAATCAAGGATTTTAATGATAATTTAAGATCATTTTCCTTACTGAATAATAAACCATAGTATTTATATACTACTATTAAGTGCTTGATTCAAAGGTCATAAAAGACAAGGGAAATAACAGGACCTAATCTTAGAGGTGAAACAAATATCCTTGGAAAGAAACAAATCCATCAAATTCATGCTATCCAAACCAATCATGACAAAGCAAGCATAGCCATTATACATTCCCATTGCATCAGATATCCATTTTGATAATTTTGGTTATTTTTGTCTGGTTATTCAGTTATTTACATCATTTTGACACTATAACACGTGTACTGTTACTGAGACAAAGTAACCAAAATAATCAAATAACTGAAGCAGCGAAATAAGCAAAGTATCTGGATAAGTGAATATCAGATACCTGTTTTGAATGTAGATATTAATTGGATATTTATTTATTTATTTATTTATTTTACAGATTTATATCCCGCCCCCTCCTGCAATGCAGCTCGGGGCGGCTAACAACAATAATAAAATATTAAAAAATTCACTTTAAAATATAAATATAAAATACATCATCTAAAACACATCATATAAACAGGGCTAGAAAAACAAATAAATAAATGGGCGGGGGATTAAAATCACACCCCCCCACCCTCCCTCCCGAAGGCCTGGGAAAACAGCCAGGTCTTACAGTTCCGCCGAAATGTCAAAAGGCTTGGGGCCAGGCGAGCTTCCTCCGGAAGGGAGTTCCACAGCC
>QEPC01015466.1:2709434-2730706 GCA_003113815.1 Sphenodon punctatus | reverse complement strand
ATTGGTTTCAATGGGGACACAGCACCCCATTGAAACCAATGAATTAAATCCGGTACCGGCATACCGGATTTAATCCGGGAATCCGGTTTTCCTAGAACCGGTAACCGGTAAATCCGGTAGCCGGTAATGGGCCCGGGGTCTCACCACTAATGCGCACACAATGGGTATTTTCAGACATTACGAGATCACGCTCAATCATAGACAATCCCCGGGGAATGGTCCCATAACGTCTGTTTGATCCCCACCAGATGTTCACCACAGTGAACCACTGGCTGGGATCAAAATAACCACGCTTTCGAGGATGGTCCGGGACCATCTCCGAAAGTGTGGTCAAAGTGATTCCCGCCGGGGGTGAACTCCGAGAGGGAATCACTTTGTGTCCCCAACAGACGTGACATTACCACGCTCAACCACGGCAGAATTCACAGTGGTTGAGCATGGTAATGTCTCGTCTGGTCCTTGACCACGGCCCAGAATTGGTGGCCATGCTCGCCACCGATTCCAGGCCATGGTCAATACCCTGGGGGGTGGGCAGGCGCCATGGCCGCATTGGCCACTGTGCCCTCCCATCTCCTGGAGGACGGGCGGCCTCAGAAGCATGGGGGGGGGCTGTGTGGCCGCACGTTGTGCCACACAGCCTCGCCCCCTCCCTGATTCCCCGACGGAATCTGCTGGCTCGTCTGTTGACAGACCTGTATTCCACCAGGGAATCATTTGGGTGATTCCGTGGCGGGGCCAATAGGGCCCGTGTCACGTCTGAAATCACCCAATGTGTGCATCGCATACATTTGACCCTGAATCGGGACTAGTATCTGTGAATAAAAAAATCAACTATTCTTAAGTAGATTCTACTTAACTTTCAACATATTGGACAATCATGGACTAATATTTGTTGTGCACCTAGATAGTAGGCAGATGTTATCATTGCCTTTTTATACAGTGAGGTTAAGCGACTTGTCCAAGGTTGTAGCAGGAAAGTAGCTGTCACGACCCAGCTTGGTGCCAAGATGCTCACCACTCAGAAGGTCGACAGGGGACAATGCTAGGGGTATTCTCCCAGGTTGTTTTCAGGGGTCAAGCTGGGGTCAGAAACCAATAATAGGTCCATCCAGGTATGCAGTAACCTCAGAGGATAATCCACGGGCATGGGTGAGGTCCGGTCTGGTCAAGTTCCAAAGGGTCCAATACTAAAATCAAGCCAGCAGGTCAGCAGATCCAAAGTTTAGAACCAAGGTGAGGTTGATGCCAAAGGATCAGTCAGGACTGACTAGGGCAGGGCTGAGGCACAGGTGGCAAGGGGATCTGGCACTGTAGCCAGGAAGCCTTCTGGTTTCTCAAATGCTTTCTGCTTCCTTACATGTGCTTTTAAACTGCAGGCAGTCAATGGGAGCTGGTGGTGTGTCACATGGTTCATGGGAGATTGAGTCTCTCAACTTAGAGGAGCAGGCACTGGAAGCAGCTCTGCTGTGGCGCTAAGGCCTATCGGGCTGTGGCAAAGTCCCAGGGACCAGCGTTCAAGGCCATTGGAACCTCACAGTAGCAAAACAGATTTGAACCCATGACCCTCTGGCTCTTACTACTAGGGTTTTATTTATTTATATCATTATTTACTATCCCACCCTATCCTGCCTCAGGTAGCTCGGGGCAGCTCACAAATTAAAATTAATAAAACCATACAGCGTGTAAAATCACAAAGACCTAGCAGCCTTGAAGAATAAAAAGAACCCCAACCCATCCCACCCACTACCCATGTCCCCCACCAAATGCCTAGCAAAACAACCAGGTCTTACACTGTTGTCAGAAAGAAGGTAGATCCAGGGACAGGGGGACCTCCTCCAGAAGGGAATTCCACAGCCGTGGCTTGGCCACCAAGAATGCCCTCTCGAATGTGGCCACCTGACAAACTCAAGGGACCTCAAGAATAGTGCTCCCAGCCAACCGTAGGGGCTGATCTAGGACCTGGGGAGTGAGGCGGTTCTGCAGATAGGTGGGATCCAGACTGTTTAGGGCTTTATAGGCAAAAACCAACACTTTGAATCAGGCCCGGAAGACTATAGGCAGCCAGTGCAATGAGCAACGAACCGGTATAATATGCTCACAGTGACCCGTCCCCGTAAGGAGGCGGGCTGCCCTATTCTGCATTAGCTGAAGTCTCTGAACCATCACCAAGGGTAGCCCCACGTAGAGCACATTACAGTAGTCCAGTCTCAAGGTGATGAAGGCATGGATGATGGTGCCACCTATGTAGGGTCTGCAACATTTATTTTTCATAAGTGTTCCTTTAAAATGTGCATAGGTGGCAGCCCTACTTAGTACTATGCTTGCTACATCAGACTACACACTGCTTTGCCCCTCCTCATTCAGCACTGGAGAACTCACTGAAGCACTTTCATGACTCAAAGTGTTATTTGCATTTTATTACCATTGCTAACATTTATTTTAATACAATTAAATTAGAGCAGTATTTAATTTCGTTCTAAAAAGATAGTTAATGTGTGTTAACTAAATATCAATTTATTGCTAGAGAAAGCTACACTGTGAAACCAATACATAAGAAATAAATCTTGTTGCCATACCATTAACTCAAAATTACATAAATAATACTTGCCTAATTAGATTCTGTATAATGAGGAGCTATAAGTATTTATTAAGAGTTATGTGGATGGCTGTCATCTACTTATGAGATAGTACACTGAAACCAACACCTCATATTGATTTAGAATCCTCCCATGATTTTGAAAAGTTCAAATCGGCATTTTGAAAGCTTGGGCCCATGCTCAAGTCTCACAACTTGGCCATGATCCACAAGCCACTTACTCCAGAGGGGTCCCATTGAAGCCCGCAAGGTCTACTCCAGAGGAAGTGGTTTGTGGATTGTGACCCGTGAGTCTTTTCTTCCCAACAGTACATAACACAAGAAGAGCTGTGTCTTGTTGCTTTCTATCTTACATGTTTTGTTTCTGGGGTACAAAAATGGCTGGCTAGTGGGAACAGACAAATTATATTTATAAATATTATTCAAATATTATAAAATATGTATTTATTTCTCCAGACATCTAGATCAGAAAACATATTTTTGTGTAATTTCTTGATGCCCAATCTTAGGCACCACCCACAATTGTTGTTTTATTAAAGTAAGTTTACACAAAAACCATGTTTTTAACTGGGAAAGGACCATGTTTTTGTTCAGGCCGTTTTACTTTCATGTAGTTCCTGGTGTCTATCAATATAAGTGTCCAGTGTATCAGTGTCAGCCAGCATTCATAACTGCTGTAGGAGCTCCATGGGGACTACTGTGCCTGAAAATAAGTTAGAGCAGTGCAGGAAGCATACCGCTACCTTCCCACATTGTTGTGCTCTTCAGAAAGCATGGTTTCATTGGACCTGAATATTGGGCCCTCAAGCTAGGGGTCAGGTTAGTAGTTACAGGTGAATTGGTTTGTTGGGTTCTTGTTGGTTTGATAGGTGATGTTTGTTTGTTTTGAGATTGTATATTTCTGAGTATATCTAGTTATCTACCTATTTTTAGGTGTTTTGACCAGATGCCTGAGGTTTATGTTTTCATGCTTTTCCGAGAGTCCTCCCACCTCATTTTTATCACTAGTGTGTTATATTTGTGCTCTCCTCAAATATGCTATATAATTTTATGTTTGATTTCATCATGAGAGAGCAAAATAATTTGCTTCATCTCCACAATGGGTAACACTTGAGCTCTGCACAATATGACTCAGTAAGGTAAACAGAGATTATTTGCCGCATATCTTCTCCTTGAAATGGAAAACATTCTCTTTGTTACTGGTAAAAATGTTCAACTGAGGATGCAAAATACATTTATTGCTGCAAAGGATGTTTTTTTAGAATGAATGTAAAGTCCGAGATGTGAATCAGAGGGTGATTTCAGATGATACGGGGCCCTTTGGCCCTGTACCGGAACCACCAGCTTCGTTCCCCGCCGGGGTCACCCCGTAACGGCACAACAGACGTGCCGGGGGGATCCTGGCGGGGAAAGTGGGAGGGGCCGCGTGGCGCAACGTGCAGCCGCACGGCCCCACCCCCTCCACGCACCCCGCCGCCCGCCCTCCGAGGAGATGGGCGGGCAGCGGGGCCATTGCGGGCGCCGCGTCGGGCCGGAAGCGCCGTGGCCTGGGATCCCGCTGGGGATCCCGGGCCGTGGCGCGCGGCCAGACGTGACTTTTCGTTGGTCCCGACCCGGGGTCCGTTTGACCACGCTTCCTGGGACCTTCCCCCGGCTAGCCCGGGAAGCGTGGTTCAAACAGACCCCATGTGGGGATTCACCGTGGCGAACATCTGGCGCGCCGCAAACAGACGTTCGAGACATGGTGACCACAGGTGGGTATTCACCGTGGTTCACCGTGATCTCGTAACGTCTGAAGACACCCAGAGCTTTAGACTAAGGTCTTGAAAGGTGAGCAACAATTTGGACTACCTCAGTTTTGAGGTACCCAACAAAAAACACCTTACAGAAACTTCTGAAGCACTCTGAAAAACCAGTCCTCCCTTTTAGGTGTATCAGATTGGAAACCCAGGGACTGATGAATCCAGAATCACTAGTCAATTTTGAACACTTGGCATATTTCATCTTTATTTTGCCCCAGACTGAAAAGTACAACAAAAGTAGCATGTTCCAAAAAGAAACCATTTTCAGATTCAATTCAACCATTTGGATTAGTACAAAGAAATACAGTTATGATTTCCAAAGGGATCAAGGTCTCCAACTGCACTGACCTACTAAGGCCCCCATGGTCGCAAGGGCCATAACATGGCCTTTGCATGTGGCCCCACAACTGTATACAGGACACCTCTGTTAGTCAGTTCGCAGACAATACATTTCTACCACCACAATTGATATCTGAATCCGATAATAGAACTGATAGCTATCATACAAAGTATTCAGTTACCTTGAATTGCCTGTTTGTTTGGGACATTATGCATTATGCATAATGCTAAGTGATATTCTATGAGGAGGTATTTTGAGAAAAATTCTTTTGCCACACAAGCAGAAAGTCAGCAAGGCTTTCAACCTCCCTTAAAATCAAAAAAGTGGTTGATTTTTGTTTGGCTTGAGTTTTGTTTTTCCCCCCACCCCAGTGGATTAATGAGTGCAAGAAATGGCTGCAGGATAATGAATTTATATCAGTACAAGTGCCAGGTAACTGTATTGCAAATTATAGCTGATGGACAGTGACATCAAACTGATAAAAAGACATCCTGCAATCAGTGCTGGATCCAGGGAAGTTGGAGCCCTGTGCAAAATGAGGCATGGGCCACCTCCTAACATGATGGAAACACATCAATGCATCCATTAGAAACAGGAAAATGTTACCTAAACTATTTCTGATGTTCTGTTAAACATAGCATCCCCTTTAGGGGCCAAGGATTTAGTTACCATGGAGTGAGGGGGGGTTCAGCTGAGCCTGGGTACGAAAATCTGAGAGGACCCTTTGAAAGCAACCTGAGAGCTTAGATCTAGTCCTAAGTGAAGAGCAAAACCTGGTGCAAGGGGCAACAGTGGTGGAGCCACTTGGCAATAGTGATCATAATATAATCAAATTTGACATAATTACTGGAGGGAGAATGGTAAACAAAACTACCACAGTAACATTTAACTCTTAAAAGGGAGACTATGCTAAAATGAGGAAGCTAGTTAGAAGAGAAAAAAAGAAGCAGGTAGGAGGATTAAAAGTCCGCAAGTGGCATGGATTGGAGACTATTTAAAAATACCATCTTGGAAGCCCAGATTAAATGTATTCCACAATTTTAAAAAGGTAGCAAGAGGACCAAACGTCTGCCAGCACAGCTAAATGGTGAGGTGAAGGAGGCTATTAGAGCCGAAAGGTTATCCTTTTTAAAATGGAAAACTAGTCCCAATGAGGAAAATAGAAAGAACATAAGCACTGGCAAATTAGATGTAAAATATTAAGAAGGCAGGCCAAGAGAGAATTTGAAGAGAGACTTGCTAAACAGGAAAAAAATAATTAAAAACCCAACACTTTTAAAAAGTACATCAGAAAGAAGAAGCCTGCTAGAGAATCAGTTGGGCCATTAGATGACTAGGGGGCAAAAGAGGCATTATGGGAGGATAAGGCCATTGCAGAGAAGGTGAATTAAACCTTTGCTTTGGTCTTCACTGCAGAGGATGTTGGGGAGATATCCACGCCAGAACTGTTCTTTGTATGTGATGAATCAGAAAAGCTGTCACAAATCAACATGACTATGGAAGAGGTTCTAGAGCAAATTGACAAACTAGTAGCAAATCACCAGCACAAGATGATATTCACCCCAGAGTTCTGAAGGAACTCAGATATTTAATTGCTAGAGGTAATTTGTAACCTATCACCAAAATCTGCCACTGTACCTGAGGACTAAAGGGTGGCGAATGGAACGCTGATATTTAAAAAGGGCTCCAGAGGCGATCCTAGAAACTACGCTGTAGTGAGTCTGGCATCTGTGCCAGGCAAAATGGAGGAAATGATTATTAGGAACAGAAAGAGGTGAAATCTCAGCTCAGTGTGTGGCGATGGTCACAAATAGCAAACAGAATGTGGGGACCCCAGAGGCCCATGCTGCAGGATCTGTGTGGACTGGACACTGCTTGGAGGGGTGTGTGCTGCCTAAGGGGGCTGAGTGGTAACACCTGTTCTCCCCCCCACCTTCCTCCTCTACAGGTATTTCCATCAGGGGTGACTCCAGAGGGAGCCGGCCCTTGGGCGCCGGCTCAAAGGGTGACGCACAAAGGGTGTTGGCCATTTGTGGGCTGTTCGTGGATTGGAAGTGGGAATAGGAGAATACGCCTGCCGGCCAGCCCTCAAAAGTCCCACATTACACCCACCGTCACCTGCCGCTGCCAGGATCCGGATCCGGCTCCAGGGATTTGTGTCATCATGTGGCCCCATGTACTATGAACCCACTCCCTCTGTTGGAGGAGGGTGGTGGGGCCAGAGCACATGACCGGACTTTAAAAGGGCCCTAGACGTGGCCCTAGGTGGGAACAAGAGGGCCATTGATACTGGTGGGAGGTTTTGTGCCCTGTATTTTAAAGAGGGATAGGGGTGGGGGGATGGGTTGTTTTCTTTACGTGGGAGGGGGGCAGGGGGCTTGGGTTAGGGATGGAAGGGCTGACCCCCCTTGATGTGAGGGAGGGGTGCAGCCCTTGGGGTGGCGGGTTGATCCTTTGGTGGCAGAGGAGGATGGGGGGGCAGTCATAGGGATCATGCTGGGCTAGGGGAATTATGGTCCTTCTGGGAGGCAGGTTCAATCCATGAAATGGGGCAGATGTTGTAGCATGAGTAAATAGGGAACAGTTATTACCCTCTCAAATAGTACTAGAACTAGAATAGTAATAGTACTAGAACTAGGGGACATCCCATGAAATAACAAGTAGCAGATTTAAAACAAAGATAGTATTTTTTCATTCAACATACAATTAAGCTGTGGAATTTGTTGCCAGAAGATGTGGTCAAGGCCAGTAGGGTAGATGGGTTTAAAAAAGGATTGGAAAAGTTTCTCGAGTATAGGTCCATTAGCAGCTATTAGCTAGATAGGTTTGGGAACATAACCTCTTACTGTTGGGATCTGGAAGTGAACAACAGGGAACAGATCACCCCATTGTTACCTATTGGGTACTTTTTCCAAGCGACTGAGATGGGCCACTGTTGGAGACAGGTGCTGGATTTGATGAACCATTTGTCTGACCCAGTATGGAACTTAACTAAGTTCTTATGTAGGAAATTTTCGAGGGGGAGGAGGATCAGGACCAACTGCCACTGCCTACTCTAAAGCATTTGCAAAGGACCCTGCCAAGATGAAAGTGTTCAGAGCGAGTAGGGGTGAAGTGTTGGCCCCACCCACTTTTTAAGCTTCCCTCCTGGCAGGATTGCTGCTGCTCAAGTGGGGGGGGGGGTGGCACTGGGACCTGGGACAGTTCTGTCTTTATGGGTAAGTCCTGCCCCCCTGGACACCTCAACCCCTTGCTCTTAGGGGAGGCCATACCTGGGCTTCGGCCTGGACTCTGTACAGCCCAGCTATGCCACCAGCCAAGCCTCCCTACATTGCAGACCCCACACGTCTGTATGTTACACATAATTTGTTATTTCTAGTCTGAATTGCCACAAATTTTCCCTAGACTGGGGCTCCCCACAGTTGAGGCTCTATGAGCCTTTAGTTAACTCCTGAGCATCTCACATGCATGTTGTAATTTTAAGTTTATTCATGGTGTCCATGTATTGGGGACCATGTGGGCCCCCACAGCACATGCAGCCCTGTAAAGTCACTCAGGGTGCTTTCAGTAGTGACGGCTCCCGCCACCGCCATGGACTTACCCGGGTGGTGGTGGGAGCCATCACTCCTGTCAAGATCCAGCCTGGCCACTGAACTAATATGATGACTGCCAGTCCAGGGAGGGGGCGGAGAGATGCACAGACATGCACCCCTGTGCTGCATGTAGCAGCCCACTCCTCCCAGCTGACAGGCAGCCATGGCGGCCATTGATGGCCACGGTGGCACCTGCCCCCCACAGCCACCACCACTCTGAACCGTGGTCAAGTAAAATGGGCTTTCAAAAGTGAAAGCCTGATTTACTCCAGGTTCGGTGGCCGGATCCCAAATGTGGTGGGGGCTAGCCCAGGCTGTGACTCGGGGATTTCTCCAAGTCATAGTCCAGGCTAGCCCCCATCACAGTCAGGAGCCAGCTCACGATCATATCTGCTAGGCGCCTTTCAATGTGATGGTGGTCCCCATTTAACCTGCGCTAAAGTGGGTTAAACCATGGTACCGTCACATTTGAGAACACCATCAGTTTGCACTTGTCTGAATCTGGCCCTGCCTGAAGTTTGTAAATGGAATATTCTGGCACATAAATCACAATCCAGACTACATCATTACAGGTTCCAAAAAAACGGGATTCTGCAGTATTCGTGCTTAGAGGAAAGTGACTAAAGTTCTGAAACTCCAGATTCTGAGCATGTGATTACTGCTAGCCTTTAGGGACTACCTGTTACCATTGATATGAGTACACACATTTTAGTATTATTAACAATTAATACTGCTTTCAGTGTTTAAAGTTCTTTACAGGTCGTACCTGGTTCACCATCAGAACAACCATTTGAGATGTCATTATTTCCCCCATTTTACTGATGGGGAACTGAGGCTGACAAATAGACCCTTTTTTACATGGGTGTAAATGCATGGGTGTTCATGCGTGGGTGAGTTTTGTGTAAAACTCCCGCACACACACATGCACACCCACATCCACCCATCCCCCATGCACGTAGTAACTGGTGAAGACGGCGATTGCTTCATGTGTGTAGATGGGTGAAGGTGGGTGTAGGTAGGTGTGCACCCGTCTTCACCCTCCCCCCAATCACCGCACATAGATCGCTACGCATGCTGACATCCCCCCCGCCCCCCATGCCGCAGCCCGTATAAAAAGATCTACAGTGACTTGCTCAAGGCCACTCAGTAAGTTCATAGCCAAGACCAAATTTGAACCCTGGTCTCCTAATTCCACATCTGACACCTTACCTGCTAGGCTACGCTGGCATTGTAGCACTGCATTTCCCCATATTTATTTGAAATACCAAGCAAGAATAAATATTTTCAGCTTTTTTCACACTGTGTTTTAATGTGTTCTGTTTTGAATTTGCTGCCAAATGTGTCTTGGGGTAGAGATGACTGTTTGGTACATGTAGCTTGTTTTGAAAATGGTAGGCCGCTTGCTGAGATACAGTTAATTACTATGGTTGGTGACTCTGATTTTTTTAAAAATAAGGAATATTTTCCTGTGCTTTGTGTAGCATTCATGCAGTTAGCTTATTATCTGCAAGCTGGGGATAACATATGAGATTGCTAATTGCCAATAAGCTTTCGTTTGTTATTATGTCTTTTCAGGGGATAGACATGGAATCTGTGAATATTGACCCATTTCATTTCTTGTAATCCACAAAATTCTGTTCACAGTGAAAGATGAAAAAATATTTATGGAGGGTCAACAAATGTTTAACATAAAGGGGCCAACTGGGGAGAAGTTGGTAGCAATACAGCAAGGCAGGTATACACGTATGTGGAAGTAGGGTAGACATCATGGGGTGAAAACAGATATGCACCTTAACCCACTTTAGCTTTTCTTATACATTTTGTAGGACTGCTCAGGGCACCAATACAGCCCTGCAGCATGCATAAGAAATGTTAAGCAGTGTTAAACTGGAGACACATGCATGTCTGTTTTCACCCATGTACTACAGACTATAGGAATGGGAAGGAGGTCTAAAAAGCTTGAGAGCCACTGCATTAGTTGATCTCACATTGTGCAACTACACTACTAAATAATATTTATTATATTAAAACCAAAACAAAAATGGTAATCTCTGCATAACTGCAAATATATTCACAGGTACACTGGCATGACTAGAGTGGAGCTGCCTATAAATATGACACTGACATAGAGTTCAGGACATAATTTTCTACAAGCAAGAGGCAACCCATCCTCAGAGGGTGTTACTGTTTTCAGACAAGTGCCTCCCCATGCATTACCCATGGGTTACACATGGGTTACCCATGTCAACCAGTGGGTAATAGGTGGGTAATGGGTTTGGAAGTGCTTGTCTGAAAACACACCAAAGGGTTCAGGTAAATATATCAAAGGTATTTTCAGATGTTATGAGATCATGGTCAACCACGGTGAATCCCCACATGGTGATCGTGATCCCGTAACGTCTGTTGGGGGGAACAGAAGTTCCCCCCCAGATGTTCACCCCCAGAATCACGGGAGGGGGGGGGAATCACATTCAACACGCAAATGGAGGTCCTGGACCACCTCCGTTTGCGTGTTGAATGTGATTCCCCCTTGTGATCAAGGGGACCGTAACGTCTTTCCCCCTACCATGGTCCGGAATCAGCAGCGGGATTCTGGGCCGGGGTCAATGCGGGCGGGTGCTGCGGCTGCATTGGCAGCGGCGCCCGCCCGTCTCCCAAGATGGCGGACGGCCTAGGGAACGTGGGAGGGCGGGGTCGTGCAGCCGCACGTTGTGCTGCGCGGCCCCGCCCCCACCCGCCCTGGATTACCCGCCGGGAGCAGCCAACACATCTGTTGGGTGTTACGTGTTGGCCCCGGCGGGGAATCAGTAGGGTGTTTCCGTGGCGGGGCGAATTGAGCCCCGTCACATCTGAAAATACCCAAAGTTACTGAGCCAGCTTCTCAGCTGGTGGGAACTGGCATAGCTTCAGTATAGTCTAAGGACCAACCAGGGTTGACAGCTGTCAGTAAATTTACTGACAGTAAAAAACTGTCTTATACACTGCTGCCAGAAAAAGAATAATTATCCACAATTTTAAAATATTCTAGTGGGCAGCTCTGGGTCTTGTGCCAACCCTCCACTAGCTGAAAATCTTCTTCCTTCCTCTCAAAGGCTGAAAATAAAAATGGCACGATAGCCACCCATGAGTAGGTGCTCACCTGATCATTTGTTAGGTGAGCAACTTACCTCAACATATCTTCTCCACTGCATGCCTATACACAGCATCCTGACAGGGAATACTGTGTGTGCAGGCTAATCCTGACTAATCTGGGCTGATACACATCCATGTGTTGGCATGTCATTTGTTTGGAGGGGGGGAGGAAGCAGAGTGGCAGAGGGATCAAGCAGCTGCTGAAGAGGGGGAGGCATGTAAGCCAAGCAGTTAGTGGCAGCAGTGCAGCTGGCGGCTGGCAGCAGTGAGAAAGGAGGTGAGGGAAGACTCCACCATGATCCCTGCCTTCCCCTCACTCACCCTGGATCCTGGGCTGGGCAGCCGGGGACACCAAAGAGCAGGCAGGGGCCCAGGACTTTAAGATGTAGTGATGGCATCTCTAAGCCCAACATGGGTGTTGTGGAGCTGCAAGGGAGCTTGGTATAGAGCTGCAAGTGAGTGTAACACACACACACACACACACACACACACACACATCCTGTTTGTTAGGTTTCAGCACTCACAGAATGTGGGTGAGTGTAACATGCACACTCATAACTCACAGCTGTGGTTATCATTCTTTTTGTTTTCATCCACAGACTAATGGCCATAGTAGCCAAACAGGCCACTCTCCATATTACGCTGTCCTGTGCTTCAACGCATAGCGTGTCTGGAGATCCTGCCATCCCACTTTCTAGTATCAACTATTTAAAAGGCACACCAAACCCTATACATACTTTTACTTTTTGAGGTTGCTTTCTCTGGCCAGGCCTGACAGATCTTGGGGTTTATAATTATGTTGGTGCCTCAAGCTCAGAAAGATCCCACAAACTCCAAGAATTGTCTTTTTTAATTACATTAAAATATGAATAAAATAATAATTGCAAGCAGTATGTGTGTAAATAATGTACCAGTATGGTCCCCAGAAATCAATGTCAAAGCTTGTAATGGGGGGGGGGGGATATAGGGGGCCCCAGCTATCAGAATGTTCCGAGTCCCCAAATTCCTTTCAATGGGCCCATTTCTGACCCTGTAGTTGTGTAGGTTCTTGGGCCCAATAATACCCCTTTTATGCCACAAGCGCACCTTTCCCCATAACTGTTCAATACCCTGCCTTCTCACTCAAGCAGACAGAGAGCAGACAGATGGCAATAAAACTGAACTCCTTATCTTCCCCCCCCATCCTTTCTCCCCCTCTTTCCTGTGGATCCTCATCAATGGGGTCACCATCCTTCCCATCCCCCAAGCCTGTAGCTTAGGCTTCATCTTTGACTCACACCTTTCTTTTAAACCCTACATCAACTCTGTTGCCAAATCCTGTCGCTTCTCCCTGCATAACATTGCTAAGATTCGTCCTTTTCTCTCTGTCTCCTCTGCCAAAACCCTTGTTCATGCCCTGGTCATCTCTCGCCTCAATTACTGTAACCTCCTTCTCACTGGCCTCCCCTGCTCTCACCTTTCTCCCCTTATCTGTGTCCAAAACTCTGCTGCCAGGGTCATCCATCTCGCCCGTCGCGTCGACCACATGCAGCCCCTCCTCTCCTCTCTTCACTGGCTCCCCCTTCCTGAACGAATCCTGCACAAGCTCCTAGTCTTCACCGATAAAGCTCTTCACAACCTTGCTCCCCGCTATCTCTCTGCACTAATTACCCTCCATACTCCAGTCCATGAACTCCGCTCCTCCTCTGTTCCATTTCTCACCCTCCCACACATCCCCTGCTCCCCTAACCGCCTTCGTCCCTTCTCCCTAGCTGTCCCCCACACCGGAACTCCCTCCCTGCCCACATCCGCCTCGCCCCCTCCCTTCGTACCTTCAAATCCCTCCTAAAGACCCACCTCTTCTGCTCTGTCCTCCCCGACTCCTGGGTCCCCTCCCCTAACTCCTGCTGATACCCTCCCATCCAGTACAATCTGTTACCTGAGGTCTGTGTACTCATATCCTCACCACATGGACCAGTCAGCCATCATTCTCGATGTAACCAAATCAAGCACGTGCACCTGGGACCTTGCATCTTCGTGAATGTTACACTCCTTGTCTCTCCCTCTGCTCCCCTTTCTTCATCCTCCCCTCCCCCTCTCAGATTGTAAGACCTAGGGCAGGGACCGTGTCTATTCAATTAATTTGTATTATTATTATTATTATTATTATTATAAGCATTTATATAGCGCCAGCGATGTACCTGGCGCTTTACAAAGAAACAAGGTAGACACAGTCCCTGCCCAAGAGCTTACAATCTAGATACAGGGGGAGGGGAGACAGGGAAGGGGGAACAGAGGGAGAGACAAGGGATGCGACATTCATGAGGATGCGAGAACTCAGGTACACGGTCTTGACTCTCTCTGATTCATATTTGTAAAGTGTCAGTTACATTGTTAGCGCTATATAAATGCTTGCTAATAATAACAACAACAACAACAGGGATGAGCAAGTGCATCCTTAATTACAAAACAGCAACCTGGATTCATCAGTGTTGGGTTACACAGCTGAGGGGCTGTGATGATCTATATCTACTATATATCCTTGTTCTTAGGACATATATAAAAGACTGAGGGTAGCAGTTTGGGCAACTTTAAGCATGAAACATTTTTCAAGTGACTAACAGAATCTATTGCCCATTATTTATACTATATGTCATGTATTAAGCCACTAACCCCATAACCATTACTTAATCTACTTGCTAACTAAAGCTTGACACAAGAGTAGTATTTACTAATGTTTGGCCTATGGCTGTAAATAAATTCGATTCTATTCTTATTACTCTGCAGAAGCTTCGCATGGCAGGATGAGTGAGCTGACAACATTATCATCCAACCTCAGAAACCACATGGCTACACCCTGGCTTAGTGGGGCTGTTGTGTAAACCACACACTTTTAAAAATAGTCGTCTTATAATTATTTTCCATAGAAAACAGCAAAAACTCATCTGGGAAGAAATTAAAGAAGAAAAGGGGAAATCCAGTGAAGACATCACAATATTAAAGAGCAGTGAGAATCTCACTAGCTAGAAATTGCAATTGTTGAAGGACTCACTGGATATTTAATCAGGAAGGAAGTGAAGATTACTAGCCATAAAATAGTGAGCTCCATGTCAAACACTCACACATGGAGAAAAATTGTACCTTTAGTCTATAGCAGATCTGGAGAAGTGGTCCCAGCTTGGGGCTGCCCTTATTTTATATCACCACCACTAAGCTGGGCAATACCTACGAATGTGAAAAAAGGTTTATGCTCCATATAAAATAAGGAAAGGACGTCAGCTGGTGAAAGTTAAAACATCACAGTCCTTTCCTCTATTTGATCCAAAAGAGATAATACCTTATGTTGGTAACTTTTCTTAGATAGACACATTTCACATTTCACCCTTGTGAAACCCAAACTGCAATAGGAACAAGTGAAGTGCAATATTCTTACAATGACAGAACTGGGTTGTACCATCATTAGCCATTAACTAGCTCTTTTGTCCTTCAAGAACAGGTAAAGATCCTTTTAGAGATTTGTTGTCCTTTTAAAACTGCTGTGGAAAACATCATCAAAAATAAAGAGAAATTGTGTTTCACAGCTAGAAGAGATACCTTCCAGATTTCTGTCCAGGAGAGCCCCAAAACCAGAGCTGAACCGAATAGTACTTCTGGGTACTCAGATCAAATTCTGAAGTTCTGAATAGTCGGTCCAGGAACCTGGCGGAACTTCGGCATTCTTTCCAAAGTTTCAACTTCAGAAACCAAAGTCCAGGATGTCAGAAAAATACGAAAACTTCAGAAAAATTCGACACCAGCCTGGCGCCTCAGTAGGTGGTGCCATGTGCAGCAGCTGCAGCCATTTAATTACCTACCCAATCAGGGTTTGCACAATGTGCACAACAACTCATCCACCCCATCCTTCTTCCCCCTCACCCTTAACTGTCTGGCCAATCAGGGTGCACAACACCACATGCAGCCCTTCCTCCCCCTGCTGTGCCTGCCAGCAGGATGAAACACAGAGTGAGAAAGACAGAACAGAAACCAGCACAAAAACACAACCACCATGAATTAAAAAAACCAAAAAGTAAGTGATCAGTAAGTTCCCCCACCCCCAAGCATGTCCCATGAATCATACACATGCAAGGCTTGAAGCTCAGGGTGGGTGGGAGGGGGTTGGACCGGGGTGCCCAACCAAAGAAAGTCCAAAGATTACATTAGCAAGCAAAGCAAATGGATCAATCAAGTTTCAACAAGTTTTTTGGGAGGTCTGTGTGTGGCCTCATAGGTGCCACCAGCCAGACCATCAGCCATAATAACCACACACAGGAAACCAGACATCACCCCCCCAAAAAGCCTCCATTGTGTGTGCCTGGCCCACCTATAGAAGTCAAGTACCACACCCACACACACCATATTATTAACCAGAAAGAAACTAGAACATATTCCCCCAGTGCCCCAGCTGATCACATCTTGGCAAAAGTTTTTGAACCCACAGTCAAAGCACTACCCAGAAAAGCAGGATAGCAAGAGTGGGACAACTGCTCCAAAAGACAACCACACAAAAGTGCAACTGTGTGCAGAAGAGATAAATAATAAATAGTGTGTGTACCCACAGCATGGTCCACCTCAGCAGTGAGTGCACCCACTGTAAAATCATTATTATGTCAACCAAGCGGTGTACAGAAAAAAAAGGCTAGCAAGAGTGGGACATTCACTTAAGGAGAATACAACAAAACAGTGCAACTGCATGGAGAAATCCCACCAAAAGCCAGCCAGCCTGATAACACCCACAAGAAGGAAACCAGACCTTCACACACACCCATGGGCACCCTCTTGGCATGGCATTGGTACTGTGGCATAGTGGTAACTTGAATAGACCAGACACCGGTAACTTGAAAAGACCAGACTTGAACAGACAAACCATACTCACAGCAGCAAACCAGTAAGAAAACCAGACATTCACATCTCACACCCCACACTGGCACCCTCTTGGCATGGCATGGTTCTGTGGCACTGGTAATTTGAACAGACATGGGAACCAGGCAGAGAGAGCCCTCTGGCCTCATGTTGCCAAGTGCCTACCAAGCAGCAGGCAGAACTAGAAACAATGTGGCACCCAAATATTTTTTATTTTTTTTTACAAACTGCATGGCATAGTAAAGGTAAACATAATCCCCATTCCCTAGCATTGTATGGACAGGACAGACCAAACCATAACACGCCAGGCCAGGCACCCCTTCCACCCACCCACCCCCACCAGCCAATTACTTACAGATCCAGCAGCACTGTAGTACACAGCCAAATTCACCAAAGAGAATGGATAACATGACTGCAACCACTTTTATTTTACCCTGTCAGTCAATCAAACTTTGCCATCTGGTTTGACCAGCCAATAAAAACTTGCCATCTGGTTTACCATCAGCCAACAGAGACATTAGGGTCATTGCTGGAGGGGGTGGTCAATGCCTCCCTTAGGGAGGGCAGAGTGCCGAGTCATCTGAAAGAGGCGGTAGTGCGGCCTCTGCTCAAGAAGCCATCTATAGACATCGACTCCCTGGCCAGCTATTGGCCAGTCTCTAACCTTCTTTTTTTAGGGAAGGTTATTGAATGGGTGGCGGCCCGGCAGTTACAGGGGCATCTGGACTGGGTCGGTTTTTCTTGATCCCTCACAGTCTCGTTTTCGCCCTGGGTTTGGCAGGGAGATTGCACTTGTGGCCTTGGTCAATGACCTATGCGTGAATTGGATCAGGACAGATCCTTAATTTTTATCTTACTGGATCTGTTGGTGGTGTTTGATACCGGTGACCATGAGATGTTGGTGGTGAGGCTGTAGGACCAGGCCGGGGTGAGTGGAATTGTTCTTGAATGGTTCCACTCTTTTCTGGCAGGAAGAACTCAGCAGGTGGTTCTCGGGGAATGTACGTCATCTCCCCGGAATCTCACATGTGAAGTCCTGCAGAATTCTATTCTGTCCCTTATCCTGTTCAACATGCATATGCAACCTTTGGGTGAGGTCATGAGAGGGTTCGGCGTGCGATGTCATCAGTACGCCGATAATACACAACTCTACCTCTCGTTTTGTGGAGACCCAGGCCCGGCAGCCTCGGTGCTTACCCAGTGCCTGACAGCTGTGGGGAACTGAATGAGGATGAGCTGTCTGAGACTGAATCCTGACAAGATGGAGGTGATGTTGATGACTAGGGCTGATGGGGGGGATGGCTCCTGTCATTGGCGGGGTCTGCTCCCCCTCAGCCACTCAGGTTCGTAGTCTGGGGGTGCTCCTCGACCTGCAGCTCCACCTGGATTGTCAGGTGGAAACTGTGATGAGGAGAGCATTTCACCAATTACATCTGGTGTGATGGCTGCGGCCATATGTCTCAGGCTCAGATTGTTGTTTTTATGCTGTGCGCCACTCCGAGCTGCCAGTGTGCAGGGGGATGCGGGATACAAATTTTTGTATAAATAAATTTTAAAAATAAACTGTCCCCTCCCATACCCCCCTCCTACCAAATATGACACTGAGTTTCATTACCAGAAGAAGCTCAACTGTCCACCAGTCCCCCCACGAGCTCAGCAATTTCAGAAGTTTCCAAAGTTTTCTGAATAACGGTCTTGGTCCTTAGAACTTCGGAATTCAGACTTTCCAAACTGAAAACTGTAATCTTCGCCAAATTCCAAAGTTTTCTAAATACTTCATTTCAGTCCTACCCAAAATCGATCACACCCAAACACACTACCTTTAGCTGGAGTTCTTCTAGACCCAATCATTGTTTAACTTGTACATGAAATAAAATAGAGGTGCCAAGGCTCAAGCCTGCCCAAGAATATCTGACTCTTGACCCTGGAAGCATGGGGGGTGGGGGTCAGAGGGTTTGGTGGAGCTGCTCTGCCATGACTCTACCAACCTCTGTTCCGATGTGGTTCTTGAGCTGCCAATCAGCTGTTTGATGTTACTGATCAGCCCCAACAGAGCTATTGGAGAGAATGATGCGGAGACTGGGACTACTGCATTCAGCTCTGGTTGGAGTCTTGTAGAGTGGTAGCAATACAGGGGCTTGAAGAGGTGCCGGGGCTCTGCTCTGGTTTGAAATGGTGATGGGGCTGAGCCCAATTAATTAAAGCAGTTTCTAATTAAAGTTGAGGGACACAACCTGACTGTTGGGAGCTAGGGGCAAATATAGCCGGGAATAGATCACTCCATTATGACCTGTATGTTGTGTAGTTCTCCATAGCAACTGAGGGCCACCACTGTTGGAGGCAGGATGGTGGGCTCAATGGACCATTGGTCTGGCCCCATATGTCCCTTCTTAGAAAGTTCTTGAGCCCTGATTTCCCTTCTGTTCACAGCTATAAAGATATTCCTAAGAAACAACAAGTGTTTGGTCCTTTAAAAGGACAAGTTATATGAATTGTCAATTTGCTCATCATCTAAGCTTTCCCCTTTCTCTCATCCTTGCCTTCAGCTCCCTTGCATGCGCTTCTCTGACACCCTGTTATCATCACACTATTGCACAGCAACCAGAAGTTGCTGTGCAATTGATGCTTTAAATAATAATTGATGCTTTAAATAATAAATAATAATAATAATTTTAAAAAAAATCCTCATAGGGCCAGATCTCTAACTGGTTTCTCCTGATATAGCCCTCAGTCTCAATGGATGCACTTAAATGGATAAATGAAAATACATAGGTAGAACATGAGCTACTATGAAATTGCATGGTGGTTACACTATGGGTGTTTTAGAAGGACACGGAGGCAGCTCGTCCTGGATCTGCCCTCAGAGTACACCCTGACATCTGCCCCCATCCAGTCCCACCTAGGTTGGCTTCAGAAGGACCTGGCGGGTTTCCCAGCCTGAAGTTCTCCCATATGGCTCCATCACTAACACCACCACCACCACTATAGAGTTGCAGGCAATTGCCTGGACCCTCTAGGCCAGCACCTGCAACTCAGTGGTATTTCCTGGGACAACGGCCAGCTGGAAGTGGAGCTGCAGCATGAGTTTGCCTATCAGATGGACAACAGCTCCATTTTGGGCCAGTGCTCTGAGTTTGGCTGGCGCTCTCCTCCAGTGGTGCTCCAGGATGTTCCGGAGCACCACCAGCAGGCTACCTGCACATCTGACCAGACTGCCTTTAGATAGACAGGCCACCTGGGAGTGAAGCAGCCTGGTCTGGCCACCAGCACTGGGACAGCTCATCCATCTAAAATCACCCTATACATAAACAAGTATTATTAGTGCCGGGTTGTGAGAATCCGGCAGGATCAGAGCCACCATAAGTGACATCACGATCAGTGCCAAGATCAAGGATGTCAGGAACAGAAGTCAGGCAGACTGAGTTAAGGTGGAGGAGAATTCAGGTAGGAGGTCAATACTGGGAGTCAGCCCAAGAAACAGCTTTGCAGCCTCAGGTAAGTCAGAGGCAGTGTCACGGTATAAGCAAAGGTCATAGCCAGGAGGTCAGTCTAGGGGTGGAGAAAATTTTGGGAGGGTGCAGGCAAGGGAAGGAGGTCAGAAATTGGGTACTAATGGAGGGTGGAAGGTAGGTGCTGGAGGAACAGAAGACTGGACTGGAGAGTAGGTGAGATGAGGAGCAGGACTGGAAGGCAGAACCTGGGAACACAAAGCTGGAAGCTAGGGAGCAACAGAGGATTTGTTTCCAAGGCGTGGCCACCAAGAACGCTCTCTCGAATGTCGCCACCCAGAAAACCCCGGGGACCTCCAAGAGGACACCTCTGGCTGACCTCAGAAGCCGATCCAGGATATGAAAGGTGAGGCGGTCATGCACGTATGCGGGGCCCAGGCCATATAGGGCTTTAAAAGTAATAACCAACACCTTGAATTGGGCACAGAAGACTATTGGCAGCCAGTGCAGAGAACGGAGCACAGGTGTTATGTGCTCTCGGTGGTCCATCTCCATTAGGAGGCGGTCCACCACATTCTGCACCAGCTGTAGTCTCTGGGTCGTAACCAGGGGTAGCGTCACGTAGAGTGTGTTTCTGTAGTCCAATCTCAAAGTGATGAATGCATGGATGACAGTAAACCAGATCGGAGCCTGAGCTATAAGGCCAAAAACAACGAACCAGATGTAACTTACAAAATGCACTCCTCACCACAGTCACCACCTGGGCATCCAGGTGGAGCTGTGAATCAAGGAGCAGTCCGAACCTCAGGGACCAAGGAGGGACACACCCCATCACTGATGGGAACCTCCACTCCCTCGTCCCTTCCTACCAACATCACCTCCGTTTTATTAGGATTCAGCTTCAGATGGCTTGTCCTCATCCAATCCCCCACTACAGCCAGACACCGGGTAAACACCAAGACTGCAGAGCCTGGGTCAGATGAAAATGAAACATAGAGCTGGGTGTCCTCAGCATTTTGATGGCACCCAACTTCAAACCCTTTCACGATCTCACCCAAAGTTGAACAGAAGAGGGGACAAAATAGATCCTTGCAAAACTCCACATGTGCGATCCCTGGGGGATGATGTAAAATTCCCCAAAACCACATGTTGAGTTCTTCCGGCCAGGAAAGAGCAGAACCAACCAGGACTTTGGTTCTGGGGGACTTCAACGTCCACGCCGATGCCGGTCTTGTGGGGGCGGAGCGGGAGTTCATGGCCGCCATGGCAACCATGAACTTGTCCCAGGAAGTTATCTGCCCGACCCACGTGGGGGGACATACCCTCGACCTGATCTTCGGTTCTGGCCTTGAGGCGGGGGGTCCGGTGGTGGGGGAGCTTACAGCAGTGCCCTTGTTGTGGACGGACCATTATCTCCTTCAGGCCGGTCTTCTAGCGCGCCCCCTCCAGAAGGGGAAGGGACCAGTTAGGATGGTCCGCCCT
>QEPC01015466.1:2681846-2707509 GCA_003113815.1 Sphenodon punctatus | reverse complement strand
GGGGGGCCACGATGGAGAGGGCATTCTCGGTGGTAGGGCCGCGGCTTTGGAACTCCCTTCCGGAGGAAGCTCGCCTGGCTCCTAGCCTATTAACATTCCGGCGGAGTTGTAAGACCTGGCTGTTCACCCAGGCCTTTGGGAGGGAGGGGTAGGGGGATGGTTTAGTTCCCCCACCTATTCTGGGTTTTATACTGGTTTTAGCCCTGTTTTAATATTTTTATAATATTTATGTGATTTTTTTTAAAAAAATTATTGTATGTTTTAAATGTTGGAAGCCGCCCCGAGCTGCATGGCAGGAGGGGCGGGGTAGAAATCTATAAAATAAATAAATATAAATAAAATAAAACTTAAACAGCTGCTTATCTGAAAAGTAGCTGTTTGGGTGGCTCCCTGGACAAGGTCAGAGTTCATGGAAGGACCCAGGTTCAGCTCTCATTCTCCCTGATGGTTATTTAATTTGGTGATTTAAATATTTCTGATTATTTCAATTAAAGGATTTGCTTTTTGGATGCTGTGGATGTTTCTACTGTCCCATAACATGTGATCTTCTGTTCTGTCTTTTTGCATATACTGCCTGGCTTCCTCATCTCATCCTGTCCTCTTCTCCCTCCACGTCGTTGTACATGCTTTCTCATTAATTTCTTCCTGGATATATCATGCACTGGAAAGCAGTTGTACTCAACACCAAATAATGGTGTCTGGTAGCTACGATCCCTGAGCTCAGATTCTATTCCCTCTCTTTTTCCTATGCAAGCAACTGTCACTTGCAGCAACAGTGAGACTGACTGTGCCCCACTTGTAAAAATGACCATGTGACCATGAAAGACCTGTGAAAGTATCTAGAAAAAAGAAAAACAACCAGCCCCCCTATTCCATGAATCAGTGGCAGGTATTTTGGGAACTCCAGAAAACCACTGGTTGTATGCAAGGCTCAGTGCATGCTGGGAGAGAGTTCTGGGTTTAAATGGTGCTAATGCCCACTGACGTATGATCAGTAGTGACTTTAGTGCTGGCAAGTACTTTAATTTTTAACAGATGATTATGCTTAATCCAAGAAGTGTCTGGTTACCTCAAGAACTAGAGTATGATTTAAGAAATTATCTTCTGACTTGAGGTACTCCTATTATAAAGGCAATCTCAAAACCCACTTGGCACAACCTTTCGGTTTCCAGGCACAGATACAAAAGAAAAACTGAGTGTGTAGCAACGTTACTGTGAGTTTAGAAGAGATGTCAAATGAATTAAGTTGATTCATTCTTAAATTTAAACTGGCAAGATTTGAAGGTTCACATTGAGAGCATGAATAACCATTTTGTTCAATGAACAACTACAGTTTAATTACTCTTGATGTCAATGTATTTTGCTGAGAGTAAAACTCGATATATGAATTATTCACTGCTGGATGGAATGAATGAAGCCATGTTCATACTTTGAATGCTAGTTGGAGTTATTTGACACGATGGGGCACAGTGGATGCTGACAAAGGACAATGGCTAATTTACAGCATGGTACTGGAGCTCACTCATTCTAGCTAAGATCTTTATAGAAAGCCTGGCACTTTTTGTCATGTCGCTCACATTAAGATGGATTCCGTGTGCCAAAGAACACTGAAGCGTAGCGTCACCTTTAAAAATGTTCACTAGCTTAAAGAGAAAAAAAATCCCTATCTTCCTGTCTTCTTTGGGTGAAGCATGGCTCCAAAGAAAATGTGTTTAAGAGCAACTTAAAAATAAATGGAGGAATAAGTCCATCTATCACTGGACAGTCCTGTCATCAATGTGATAGCTAGTAAAACTTTCTTGATAGGAAAAGATTTGGCAGCCTCTCGCACAACAGAGTCTTGGACACGAAATGATAGGGCTTTCATCTAAGCTTCCAAGCCCCAGAGGAAAGACAGACCAGGCATTATAGTGTTTACAAAGGACAATCAAAGACATTTTTCCAGCATCCTTAAAATGCTGTGGGCTTAGTACAAGCCATTTGTAATTGGGAAAGACACAGTGCAATTCCTCTTGATCTGACAAACGAGCCACAGAGTTAACTTACACATACTAATGATACATTAAGCTTTACTTTGAATTTCCCACTTGCATATTCATTACCGTCGCTTGCATTGCAGACAGGGACATGATGCAGTGACTGACAGCCCACCTCATTTTGAAAAGAGCGAAGGAGGGAAACCATTTTTGTTTGTTTTTATTTTGCAAAATGTTGCAAACATTGAAATAGGTCACTTTGAAATCCTATTTTGCCTGTCCAGAAAGACTGTTTGAATGGGCCGATTCCCTACCCTGCTCCCATGGAGGTATCAGGACCCAGCCTCAAACCTCACCTCTGGGATTCCTAGAGAGGTGACTAGGCTTCCACACCCCTGCCCCAGCCACTTCTTCAAAGGGCGTCTCTAGTCTGGCCAGGCTATAACCTCAGATGTCTGTCTCCGGCCCTTGCTCCACCTCCCAGCATCCTGGTTAGCTGCCAATCAGCATATAAGCCTAGCTAGCAGGAAGTGGGGCTGAACAACAACAATCCTGTCTGGGATCTTGTGCCTGACCTTTGTTCCTGTATCCCAGCTTGCTGGTGCACTCTTGCTCCCGTTTCCCTCAGTCCCACCCAGCTCTTGTTCTGGTTTTCTCAGCCTTATCCCACCCCTTGCTCCAAACCGTACCTCTTTGGTCCTGATCCTGACTCCCAGTCCCATCATCTGCTCATGCCCCAGACATCCCATGCCTAGGGTGGCCAGATATGCACATTTTAGAGGACACTTGTAAATTAAACTGAAGCTGGAAAAGGAACCACAACCCAATATCATCATTTGATCTTCACTGGACCATGTCTTTATCAAAATAAAGGAGAGCTGGTTGAAGTGGTAAATCAGGATTATATAGTATGGTAGAAGAAAATTCTAAATGAACAGGAGGAAATGGTTCCCAAAGTAAGCAAATAACCTCTGTGTTTTATTAATTTCCTGTACATTCTAGAGTTGATTAATGTGGATGGCACATGTCTAAAAATCCAATATAGCACTAGCCCACCCTCAAAAATGTTTAATCTCTGCAGTTCTATTTCCTTGATTCTCTGAGGGCCTCTTTAGACAGAACATTGAATGTGTGTTTGGTAATGTAAACACATGCTTACCAGGTTCTGTGTAAACACTGAAATGCCGTTTTGTCAATTTGTTGCCCCCTTTAGTCCCTGTTAAACACTCATGTGCTGCCCGGATTTCTTCCGAGCAGCAGATAGGTGTTTTTAGCACTTGGGTGTCTTGTGTTGCATCTAAGCAGATGCGGGGTGTATTTCAAAATTCAAATCTGAACTCAAACTGCTTATTCATTGTCTTTGTGGTGTGCTCCCAGACTACACATGGGGGGAGGGAGGGACTCCCCTGCATTGGCTGAATCTAACCTCCACCCCCCACCCCTCTCAGTGGAGACTCCCTTTCTGTCATTCCTAGGTGGCTGCAGGCACAAATGGCTTGGATGGAGAGATGTGAGAGGGAAGCGCAGTCAGCTGGGAGAAAGATCAGTGGGGCTCCACTCTAGCAGGGAAACAGGAGGGACATGACAGGGCCTGGACGGAGAGATTTGAGAGAGAAGCACAATCAGCTGGGAGAAAGATCGGTAGGGCTCACTCTGTCAGGGTTGCAGAGCTGGGATTTAGTGGCAGCAGAGACAGAAATGGCTTGGAAGGGAAATGAAAACAGGAAATCAGGGAGGACTCCCCTGCATCGACTGAATCTGCCCTCCCCCAATCAGTACAATCCGCCTGCATAGAAAGAGCACATTAACAGGGGCTTGGGTGAAATTATAAGGCATCAGTACAGCCCTGAAACATACATAACAAATGTTAAAGCGATGTTAAAGTGGAGTCAGTGCTATATCTGTTTTTTAGGCTCAACTAGAAGTTATTGGGCTTCATGCAGGGACCACTGAATGAAATTTCTATGCATGTAGAGTGTGGTTGCTGTGCTGGTCCCATGTATGAGAGAGATGAAAGACAAAGTAGTTAAGATGTACCTTTTATTGGGGAGTGTGTGCAAGCTTTCAAGCTTTGCTGCCTGGAAAGGACTCTGCGAAGCTCAAAAAGATTCACACATCACAAAGTCAGGTGGTCCATTTAAAGGGATCAGTTGTTTTGTTTCTCTCTCACTTCTCTGCATTACACAGTAAGTGAGACTGAACAGTCACAATGATCCCTTAAAAGTTATGAACATATGGCCCAACTGCAGGGTACCCAATGAGAATATTGTGTTCTTATTCTTTAGGAAAGAAGAGATGTTATTAACTTGAGACATGCTTTACTGCTTTCTTTTCACTGCAGACTGAATTATGTTTAATGACTTACTTTCTCTGAAGAGAGAGGATGATTGCTGTATTGGTCCCAAAATTAAGCAATGGAGACAGTAGTTAAGGTGATCTCTTTTATTAAAGGAAGGGCCCTGTGTAGCCCCAAAGTTTGCATAATCTCACCAACTACAGATGGTTCAATAAAACATATCACCTGAAATACTTTGTCTCCATTTCTTCATTTCTCTGTTAAGTTCTGTCTTTGTGTTTTGATTGATGCTTATTGATCCAGTTTCATATAATGTCTACAAAATCCAGAAATTTTAGTAGGATATACATGACAGAACTAAGATTCTTTTTTCTAATTTGTTGCTTTCTCAGTGATGAGAACAAATTGGAGCTTCATTGTCTGAAAACCGTCCACCATGACACATACAACTTCTGAGGTGAACAACAGGATTGGTTTTTGTTTGTGTCTGCCTCTCTCTCATAAGGTGTTTTCAGACGTGATGGCAGCACATTTTAATTCGCTTTTGTGTGGATTAAATCAGGTGCCACCATTATGCCTGAAAGTGCATGCCAGATGTTTGCCCAGTCTGACTCCCAACCATGGGGGGGGGGGGGGGCTAGCCCACATCCCAGGCCACCCTCCACCACAGTCAGGATCCAGTCACTGGACCTGAAGTAAAGCAGGCTTTCATGTCTGAAAGTGTGCTTTAGTTATCATGGTCCAGGATGGCGGCGGGTGCCACCATGACCACCCATCATCTGCAGTTGTCCGGGGTTGCCCTGCTTGAGGTCCCCCGAGTTTTCCAGGGGGCCACGCAGGAGAGGGCATTCTCGGTGGTCACACCACAGCTGTGGAACTCCCTTGTGGTGGGGGTGCAGTTGGCCCCAGACCTCCCCTCTTTTCGGAAAAGTTGTAAGACCTGGCTGTCCCACTAGGCGTTTGGTGGGGGAGAGGGGTGAAAGGGTGGAAGGTGGTAATGGGGGTGGTGTGGTGATGGGGGTGCTAAATGTCGCCCTCCTTCTTGTAGTTTTAAAAATGTTTTATAGTGAATTTTATTTGTGTTTTTTATATTGTAAGCCACCCCAGGCTGCCTGATGGCAGGAGGGGCGGGGTATTAAATTGAAAAATAAATAAAAATAAATCAATCTGGGTGACGGGATGGTTCACACAGCACAGGGGCAGGGCCATGCAGACGCACATCTGTGTATCTCCCCACCCCCTCCCTGGCCCAGCTGCCGTAATGTTTGTTTGGCGGCCAGGCCAAGTCCCAGCCTGAGTGATGACTCCCGCCATGGCCCAGAGCAGTCCATGGCTGTGGTGGGACCCATCACATCTAAAAACACCCATAGATTGTCATAAACACAATTGTTTTAGCTGATAGTCTAATTTCCAGTGCAAAAAGGAGAATTATCGAGAACTGCTGTCATTCCAATTCAGTTTATTTCATGAGTAACATCCTGAAGATGCTAAAGATTGTGATAATTGGGCACATTAAATATCAACAGCCCTGTGGGCCGCTGGATTACTAAGCAGCTATATAATAATAGCACCTTCCTGAAGCAGAATCATGATTAACTATGCCATTCTCTGCTGCTTCTGACTCCTATGGATGGTGGTAACTATCCTCCTACAAGGCGCATGACTTGATGAAATGTAAAAAGAATGTAAAGCAGTTCAATTATTCATGTACACCTACGTGCCATTGATCACTAAACAAACTGGCCAACTGAGAAGAGAAAGGGACCACTCTCATGGTACCAGTTTCTAATAGGATGGACCCCTGCACCCTCCCCATTTGCAGTGATGGCCTTGCAGAAGGATTGTTTGCCACAGTGCCCAGACCTAGGTGGGAATTTGTGGCTACAGCTCATTGGGGAGTGGGCAGCACCCAGATCTTCCCCCCTTCCCACATTTACAGTCAGAAATGCACTCCAGATGTTCCCTCAAGATTTTGCTAGGCCACAGGAGCTTTAAATTCTAGTCTTGGGCAGGCCTATTTGCTCTGTGTTCTAGTTCACCTGCCTGGGGTTTGACTCCTCTTGGTCACCCAGTTACATTTCTGTTTAATAAAGCTGGCTGCTGCTGTGTTTACCTCACTTATGGCCAAAGGGTCGTTATTTGTACCACTGCCAGTGGCAACACTTATTTTTAGTCTGAATCAGTTTATGAATATATATGAAAAATATGTCAATTTCATTATCATTGTTAACTGAACAGGATTAACAGCCTATCAGTTAAAAACTCTTTCTATGAAGATGGCTCGGATTCAGATTTAGATTGAATTTCACTGTTTTGAAAAGTGAAAGATAAGATATTGTAGCATCAAGAACTGGTATTGGCTGATCCCTTCAAAGGTTGACACCACTGAAGTACTGCAATAAGTTCAACTATGTAACAGGAGCCCTGGTAAGATGCTCAATTACGAGTCCAGACCATAGCACATGAAACAAAGGCTTATTAGACCCCGACCAGGACCCTGGCACTCAGTCTACTCAGTAACTTCAAGCTTAGCAGATGCAACATGGTTACATTCAAACAAGGCTTATATAAGTCAGCTGCTGATTACACAGTAATATATTCAATAACTGATCAGTACCAGTAGTTCCTAAGAGAACATTCTTTCTCCCCCTCTCTAGTTCTTAACATAATATTCTGCCTCCCCATGGCCTCTCTTAGAAATGTTATGCCACGTCCATCGTGGTACAGCACAGCATGATCAGACTGTCAGGACTAAGGGTGTTTTTAGACACGTGCCTCCCCACCCATCACCCACCCATCACGCATGTTTCAGGGCTGCGTAAGGCTCCAATGCAGCCCTGCAACATCCATGATGGGTGGGTGATGGATGGGGAGGCACTTGTCTGAAAACACCCTAGGATTGCATCCAAGTTCATCTTCCTTGGTACAGAGCTATTCCCACTTCCTCTGCCAAGTCTTGTCATCATTAACATGCCCTACATAGCTCATGCTAACTGTACCAAAGTGGCTATGTGTTTATGCTAGACACCATCCTTTCCCAACATTCTGCCATTTCTTCTCTTTTTTCTGTTTAAGAGACTCATGCCCAGCAACAAGCAGCCTCCAAGGCAACATCTTATCTAAGACTTTGGGTACTTCCTATATTTATGGAAAAATAAAAAGTCACTGGATTCCATATAATAAAGGTCCAATTGTATAGTTTCTCCATTTAAGTCAATGAGAGTTTAGCTTAGTAAAGACAGAACCTGGACCTAAAATTTAGGAAATAATGAATAGTGGGTAGTAATATGTGTGTTTTTATACAGAAAAATGGAGACAAAGTAGTTGAGGTGTATTTTGTATAGGATCAACTATAGTTGGTGAGATTTGTAAGATTTCAGGCCACAGAGGACCCTTCCTCAGGCAAGTAACAAGTCAGAACTATAGACGGAGCAAAGCAGGACAGGTACTTATAAGGAGGAGGTAGCAAGTTGGGTGGGAGTGGATAGTCTATAGGAGGGCTGAAATGAGATCTTGCAAAAGTGAGAAATCTCATTGAAATAAAAATGTAAGTAGTGCCATACTGGGTCAAGCCAATGGTCCATCAAGCTCAGCAGCTTTCTGCAACAGTGGCCAATCTCAGTCACTTGGAAGAATACCCAACAGGTCACAATGGGGCAATCAATTCCCTGTTGTTCACTGCCAGCTCCTGACAGTAAGAGGTTACATTCCCCCAAACCTACCTGGCAACTGCTAATAGACCTATCCTCCAAAAACTTGTCCCACCCTTTCTTAAACCCAGCTATACTACTGGCCTTGACCACCTCTTCTGGCAACAAATTCCACAACTTAATTGTGCTCTGAGTGAAAAAATGCTTTCTTCTGTTTGTTTTAAATCTGCTACCTGTTAGTTTCATGGAGTGTCCCCTAGTTCTATTACTATTTGAGAGAGTAAATAACTGTTCCCTATTAAGGTGTCCCACACCACTCAGAATTTTATAAACGTCTATATCCCCTCTGTGTCATCTCTTCTCCAAACTGAAGAGTCCCAACCTATACAGCCTCTCTTCATAAGGGAGCCATTCCATACCTGTTATTTTTGTTGCCCTTCTCTGTACTTTTTCTATCTCTACTATATCTTTTTTGAGATGGAGCAATGAGAACTGCCACAATATTCAAGGTGCAGTCACACCATAGTTTTATATAGTGGCATTATGATATTCTCAGTTTTATTCTCTATCCCTATATGAATAATTCCTAACATTGTTTGCTTTTTTGATGGCCACCATACACTGAGCTGAGGATTTCAATGTATTGCCCACAATGACTCCAAGATTCTTTTCCTGAGTGGTAACTCCTAACTGAGAACCCAGAATTGTGTACATATAGTTTGGATTGTTTTTCCCTATGTGCATCACTTTGCACTTGTCCACAATAAATTTAATCTGCCATTTAAATGCCCAATCAGCCAGTTTGGCAAAATCCCCCTGCAATTCTTCACAATTGGCTTGTGTTTTATCTACCTTGAATAACTTGGTGTCATCTGCAAATCTGATCACCTCACTCTTGACTGCCTCTTCCAGATCATTAATGAATACATTAAACAACACTGGTCCCAGTACAGATCCCTGGGGTACTCCACTATTTACTTCTCTCCATTGCAAAAACCAACCATTTAGTTCTACTCTTTGCTTCCTATTCTTTAGCTAGTTGCCAATCCACAATAAGACACTGCCTCCTATCCCATGACTTTTTTATTTCCTCAAGAGTCTCTCATGAAGGACCTTATCAAACACTTTCTGAAAATCCAGATGCACTATATCGACAGACTTCCCCTTATCCACATGCTTGTTCACACCCTCAAAAAATTCCAATAGTTTAGTGAGGCATGACTTCCCTTTGCTAAATCCATGTTGACTCTTCCCCATTAAGCTATGTTTATCAATTTGCCAATTCATTTAATTTTATTTATTTATTTATAATTATATCTGTATCCCCCCTTCCCCCCCCCGCTACAAGCATCTCGGGGTGGATAACAACATTTTAAAGCATGTAATAAAATCCACTAAAATCAACATTTTTAACCCCACGTTAAAATCTGACCCTAGCCCAACTAACCCATCCCATCTCCCTTGACAAAGGCCTGGCAGAACAGCCAGGTCTTACACGGTCTATGGAAAGAGGGGAGGTCAACGGTCAGGTGGACCTCCACCGGGAGGGAGCTCCACAGCCGCAGTGCAGCCACCAAGAACACCCTCCTCATGGTCGACACCCAGGAAACCCAGGGGACCTGAAGGAGGGTGCCCCCAGCTGACTGCAGAGGCTGATCCAGGATTGGAGGGTGAGGAGGTCCTTCAGGTAGGTGGGGCCCAGGTCGTGTAGGGGTTTAAAGGTCAAAAACAATAGGGATGGGCGAACGCAGTTTGGAAGTTCGGAGTTCAGACCGAACTCGAATAGTTCGGTTGACTGAACTCGAATAGTTCGGTCGACCGAACCGAACGTTTGAACCGAACTCGAATTCGGAAGTTCGGAGTTCGAACTGAACTTGAACAGTTCAGTCAACCAAACCAAACGTTCGAACTGAACTCGAACTCGAACGTTCAGTTCGGATGCGTTCGGTGAGTTCGGAATTGAATTTCCATTGGTTTCAATGGAAAACACATTATTGTCTGTAACCTTTTTGTTTTTTAAGCTATGTGGCTGAAATTTGGGGTCCCTCTACCTCCAAAAGAACTCATTATGTGCACCAAATTTCAAAATAATTGAATAAAGGAATCCGATTTTAGAAGCAGTTGGATTATTGTATTTTGCAATATTCTACATATACATTCCTAGCTGTAACGTCTTTGCCTCACATCTAATGTAGGTGAAACTTGTTCAGTTTATACCCCTTCCAATAGTAACTATCTTTGACAAATTTCAGAAGGATTGGACAAAAGGGTCTTGGTGTTATAAGCAATTAATAAATAAATGTATTTCTGACTATAACATCTTTGTAGTCCAACCAGTGTACATGAAATTTGGCAGGACTATATATTTCACTTTCCTAATAATCTCTGCCAAATATAAGAAAGATATTATAAAGGGTCTCAATTTTATATGCCTGTACAACAAATGTAGAGAAGAGGCCTATGCCTGGGACTCTCTTATGTCACTGTGGTATAAGATTGGTTTGTGATGCAAATTGGCCAACAGAAGTGTCAACCAAATATCCTCATTCTGTGCTGGGACCATCCCAACATATCTCCTCCACTTGTTTCTGGGAAGTCAGAAGCATCTGTTTAGGAAAGAGTCAATAGAAATTCTCTTATGTCCTCTGTCTCAGTGCTGCAGGATGTGATTGATAGTTGGCCAGCCTGGATGTGTTTAAACTATGTCTCCTGACTGCTGGGATGCTATCTCAGAAGTCCCAGTTATGTTGCTTATGCCCGCCACAGGGCCGCCCCCTATGCCCACCTCGAAACCACTACCAATTGGTCCTGTAAAGCTAGAAGCTTGCAGTAATGTGTTTGGCCATTGAATGTGTCTGTCAGTCTTTGGGGTTGCTCCACATCCTTCCTCCTACAGTCTCTCTCCCCCTGCCATGCAGGGTGCCTGCCTCTGACTGGCACTGAATATGCTGATATTCATCTGAATAATGATCTTCACAGGGACAACATCAATTGCTTATATAATTGGGTCCCTTTATCAAAATCTCCTGTACATTTGCTGAAATGGCAGGAAAGGTATTTGATACATTCTTGTCAAATATCCTGTAAACAGAATGGAATATCAAAATGTAACAGCTGGAAATGTATTTTCAGGTTAATGTCTTATACCCTTGGGACCCTTTATCCACTCTTTCCTAAAATTGGCAGAAATATTAAGCATATGGAGTGATGTAATATCCATAAGGTTCATGAACATTGGATGCAAGATAAAGAAGTTGTAGTCATGAATGTGTATGGAGCTTTTATTAAAATCACAACATTCAATTGCTTCTGAAATCGGTTTCCTTTATCTCATCGTTTCGAATATTGGTATATTTGGTGCCCTCTATTGGGGGTATAATATCCTTAAATTTCATCAAAAAGTAATAAGAAACAAAAATGTTATGGCCATAAATATGTTTTTTAGCTTTTTCCTTTTATTTCAAAAACTAAATGTCATTTTCAGTTCCTGATTACACCAAACTAAAGACCGAACCGAGCCCGACTGAACCGAATACCTAATCCAAACTAAACTTTCGATCCAAACCACTGAACGGCCAAACATTCAGACCAACAAACCAAACTGAACGGGCGAACCGAACGGACGAAACGAATGCAGCCGAACCGAACGGCCGAACCCGAACCACGATCTGTTCACCCATCCCTAAAAAACAACACCTTGAATTGTGACTGGAAGACTATTGGAAGCCAGTGGAGAGAACGGAGCACTGGAGTAACGTGCTCATGTCGGCCCGTCCCCTTCAGGAGACAAGTTGCTGCATTCTGCACCCGCTGCAGTCTCCGGACCATCACCAAGGGTAGCTCCAGGTACAGTGCATTACAGTAGTCTAATCTTGAGGTAATAAAAGCATGGATTATCATGGCCAGGTCCAAGTCTGAGACATACAGCCTAAGTCAACGTACCAGATGTAGTTGGCAAAATGTACCCTTCACAACAGTCACCACCTGGACATCCAGATGGAGCTGCGGATCTAGGAGCACCACCAGACTACGGACCTGAGATACCAAGGGAGGTCAGAGCCCATCAATGATGTGGGCCATCACTCCCCCAGCTTTCTCCACAACCAGCACCTCCGTCTTGTCAGGATTTAACTTCAAGCGACTCGTCCTCATCCAGTCCCCCACAATTGACAAACACCGAGTAAGCACCGAGACTGCCAGACCTGGGTCTGATGAAAACGAGAGATATAATTCTGTTCCTAATAATCATTTCCTCCATTTTTCCTGGCACAGATGTCAGACTCACCAGTGCGTCATTTCTAGGATAGCCTCTTTAAATATGGAGCCCTTTTTAAATATTAGTGTTCCATTCACCAGCCTTCAGTCCTCAAGTACAGTGGCAGATTTTAGTGATAGGTTACAAATTACCACTAGTAGGAGTGCAATTTAATATTTGAGTTCCTTCAGAACTCTGGAGGTGTAAACCATCTGGTCCTGATGTATTGTTACTATTTAGTTTGTCAGTTTGCTCTAGAACCTCTTCCATAGTCACGTTGATCTGTGACAGCTCTTCTGATTCATCACCTACAAATAATAGTTCCAGCGTGGATATCTCCCTAACATCCTCTGCAGTGAAGACTGAAGCAATGGTCTTATCCTCCCTGAATGCACATTTTGCCCCCTGGTCATCTAATGGCCCAACTGACTCTCTAGCAGTTCCAACTCCCAGTATTTCATTCATCTTGGGATGAACCAAGAATCTCAGGATGTCTGATGCAGTCTTGTAAAATTCTTAGCAAGAAATTAAATAAAATGTAACTGTGCATGTGCAAAACAGCTGCTGGGCCATTTTGTGCATGCAGAAAATGGCCACAATTCTTAAGTAAAATGGCAGTAACACTATTGTAACCATTTTGATTAAGGGCAGTGGTCATTTGTGCATGCAGAGTTACATTTTATTTAATTTATTTACTTATTTTATTTCTTGCTGAGAATTTGTCACAGGCTCAAGCAATTACTGTGAAATTGATCCTGGTGCTGGAACTCACGAGAATTCTCGCCCCCAATATGGTATTCATTCAACCCTATAGTTCTGACTTGTTACATGCCTGAAAGGACCTATGTAACCCAAAGCTTTCATAATTTCATCAACTACAGTTGGTCCAATAAAAGATATCACCAGGAACTACTTTGTCTTCATCTCTTATGTTTGGTAATAACATGGCAATTGCCCAATCAGTGGTGTAGTAAGGCTGTGATGGGCCCGGGCTCATGTCCCAGTCATCCCCCCACCCCCCACTGTGGGCAAAATGCCCCCCAAAGAGTTGTGGGGAGGGAGGACCTCCATGGAAGGGAGACAGGGCTTCCCCATGAAAGCTCCCAGCAGGCCCTTCAGGGCAGCAGCAATCTTGCCACAAAGGTGGGTGGGGGTGGAGGCTGCACTTCACCCACCACCCACTCTTAATAATTCTTTCTTGGCGCAGTCCTTTGCAAGTGCCCCAAGTACCTCTCGGAAATTTTCAGAGTGGGTGGGGGCAGAGTGCTTGCTCCACTCCCTTCTCTGTCCAGCCTGAAAATTTCCTAGCGATGCTCAGGCCACTTGCAAAGGGTCCCCCTCAGGGTCTTGGACCCAGGCTCAAGTGAGTCCCCTTGCTCCATGGTAGCTACACCCCTGCTCTCTCTCAACTGTTTTCATACTGTAATAAAAGAAAAGAGTTGTATTGTTTTGTCTCACTCACTTTCCCTTATCGCCTTCTGACAGCTTCAAGTTATATACTCAATTATCTTTCCATTCACCAAGCACTGTCTTCAAGTCAAATTGCAAACGCAAGATATGTTTTGACTGGCACTGTACTGTTTTATAGACCTGGGGTGTTTTAAAATGAGCAAGGCTGGGGGGAGCATAGCCACTGAATGGAACAGCTGCAAGAGCAGCCACTCAGGTGGAATGCATGGGGAGGAATACTAACGGGCAGCTCCCAACGTGGCTATCACGTCAGTCACCTCACACTCCCCCTGCCATGGACCTGCGGGAGGGGGAAGTGCACCAGGCTGACCTTTGAAATGGACATGTTCCAGTGTGAGCACTGGGGAACCTGGGCTCTCCAGTGCTCATAGACCATTCCTGTGACTTGCAAGGGCTGTGTCACCCGCAAACCATTCCTATGAGCAGTGGGCCGGTGTACTGGCATGGCTGGCCACCCCAGTTCATACAGGCAAGGGATGCATGGATGCCCATTGTCACACACTTTTTTGGCTTGCCCCACATGGTGCACTCTGTGAGTGGCCATAAGTAGGTGCTGCATGGCTCATATCAGCACGCATTTCCCCCATCACCTTCAGACGGGCAGTTGGATGAGTGGCTCCTGGGTGACCATGCATGGTAGCATCTCATTTAAAAACATCCTGTGTAAAATGCTTCTGTTTACTTTTCCCTCTATTATTAGATGTTATATTCTTCTCACTTTGTAATAAATGAAGATTTTAGTATAGCTTCTTCCTTCAAACTTCTTTATTTTCTTTGCTTCCCCTTGGTTCACTCACAGATCTTTCTTGATTCACAGTCACCACCCTGTCTGCTTCTGTCCCATCTCACAAGCATTGGACTGAAGTATGAATGCCAAAACAAACATCTTAAACAGACAGTTCTTCGCAAACACGACAGAACCTATTTTAATAGATGAGCTAGGTCTATGCAGTGATGCTGCGTGAGGGAAATACCAAAATAATTTCACACTTGCAGGAGGCCTAACACATTTTTATAATTTTAGGAAATTAAATTATGTATGTTTAAATACACTGGAAAACATCTACTACTGCACAATATAACTACTGCATTTAACATTTGCCTATATTTTTGAAAATATATAAATAGCTACTACAAGTACCACTTATGTGGTAAAACTCAGAAAACCAAAAATCATCTCTACATTATTATATTCATGAATAGAGCATCTTGTTTCTTAGGTTTCTGTTCACATAGACAAGGAGAGGATTGTGGCTGTTGACATAAATGAGTAAATTATCTTTTGGAGATATGAATTGGTGCTGCTGTAGCTTGCATTTAATAATCTATCGGTAAAGTAGCTTAATTTTTTATTTTATTTTTTAAATAGCATCTAGCTGCATACAAGCTCAAGATAGACATGGTGTAACAGGGCAGCTCCCTGTGAACCTATTGGAGCCCAGTTCCAGAGCTGTAAGCAGATAGATACTGTTCGGTATTAGCTTGTTGGAGCATGCTCAGTAGAGCTTTGGAGGGCTGTCTGAGGCTAAGTCCACAGACATACTCAGTAGGCACAGGGAGAACTGAGCATGCTCGGGGCCTATAAAGGGTCAGGGCTCAGTTGAGAGAGGAGGCTGTATGAGTAGGAGCTAGGGATATGAGCTCCTGACTCCAGAAGAGTAGAAGGACCTTGGTGAAAAACTGAAAGGGCCTTTAGGTTCAAACCCAGGATGTACTGGATGCACATATGGTGATGTAGGCCTTGGCTGTGAGGGGCGATAGGAGGCCAAGGGTGGGGCCCGTACAGGGGAACCCCACAAAGTGCATCCTCCCTACCTGGGGAAATTCAGCCAACTGAGGACTGAATAAGTGTGGCAGGGGTTTTTGCTAATTCCTCTTTTGACACCCCAGTGCCCCCGTGTGGCCCTGGGAAGACCCCCTGTTACAGCACATGGTGGAGAATGCGGGCATAGTGCTGGTGCATAGTGGAACTGCACCCTGCTGTGGCAACCATTTTATGGCAAGACACCAGTTTGTTTGGAGTTTGGATGTTGCCAGTGTTGAGCTGCGAGAGTTGGAGACTTGTGACCAGATGATGAGGGATAGCAGTGGAGTTGATCAGTCTGGAGGACTGTTCCCAGAGCAGTGAGTGTTAGCAGACAGTTACTTGAGCTGGTGATACCTTGGCCAGGATGGGCTTGAGCTGGGCTGGAAGCCAGGAGGTTCACCCATACCTGCAAGGATGTGGATCCAGGAAAGGAAACAACTGGAGGCTGGAGGATTGCTCTCTCGAGGGAGAAAAGCTGTTAACTACTGGAACTGTGTGAAGCCCAAGCTACAAAAGTGGCACAGTCATCAGCCAGGACTACAGGAGGGCAGGTAATTGAGTGAGGCGCAAATATATAAGCACATGCAAAAAGCCTTGCTAAGGCCCCAGAAAGGTCAGAAGTCTAAGGCATGTCTTGATGAACCAGAAGAAGAAATGGAGTGTCTAGGGACCCTCTCGGCGAATCCTGTAGAGAGTGACCCAGAAGCCCAAACTCCATTCGACAGTAAGATAGAAGATGATTCAATGCCTTCACTAGAGTCAGAAGAGGAATCTCTGTTTGCTGAGGAAAGCAAAGGGGAAGATTACAGCGAGCTGATAGCTGCCTTTGGAGAGAAAGAATGCCCCAAGTAGACATGGGGGAGTTAAGTCCTGGAGCCATTTATAGTGATATAACTGATGAGGTTGAACAGAAAATAAATAGAGAACAGGAGTTGAGAAGGCTTCTGGTCTCCGGTGGGATAGAAGTAGAGGGTCAAATTGAGGAAAATAAAGATGGGTCCAAGCATACATGATAAGAGGACTAAGAAGTTGGAAAAGCAAATGGATGTTATAACTGAGATAGAGGAACCCTTAGGCTGTATAGTGAGTGCAAGTGACGGTGATGTGGAACTGGACCAGCAGTTACAGAACTTGAGTGTGGAAGGACTAAGGGTCAGACTGAGAATTTCTATGGGAAAAAATTGGCTGGGAAATTAAACCTTGAATTGTGAACTCTGTAATATGTGGGGTCATAGCCAGCCAAATTGCCCCTTTCATAAGGAGTAGCCAGAACTCCTGGGGAAATGGTATAACATGCAAAAGGTTGACCTATTTGACCTGAGAAGGTTGTTAGGGTCCCAGGGGGATAGTTGGAAGGAACGGGTGGGCCGCTATCCCAAACCCCAAGAGGGGATTATAAGAAGGCTATGCAATATACAGTAATATCGAATGATGTGCAACGGTATAATATGGGAAATGTGGTGACTCCTGAGTCTGTAAGTTGGGTGGAGAAATGCTCCCCAACAGGAAGGTGATGTGGAGACTAAAGGTAAAAGCCCCACAGGGCTACAAAAATTGTGCAGGGCTCAAAGCCGTAGTCCCGGTGGAATGGGTCCGACTAAAAGGGGTGATGAGGAGGTCGGGGATAGGGTGTTAAAGTCCAGTGTTGGGGCATTAGACTCCTGATGGAAAGTTACATCCTCCTAAGGAGGTCAGGCCAGGATGTAGCTTTCTGTGAGAGGCAGTTGGAGGTCAAGGGTGGGGCCCCTACAGGGGAACCTCACAAAGTGCACCCTCCCTACTTGGGGAAATTTAGCTGACTGAGGGCTGAATAGGCGTGGCAGGGGTTTTTGCTAATTCCCCTTTTGACACCCCAGCGCCCTCGTGTGGCTCTGGAAAGACCCCCTGCTACATATAGGTTTACTTCTTATTTCAAAGAAGGGAATACAATAATATGCAATGAATTATAAGAGGTATGGTTGATGGTTGCTTGTGACTGTGATGGTAGATGAAACAGCCGTGGGGGTGGACAAGATGGGCTTGTGGATTTGAGGTGGGATTTCAACAGTACATGTGGTTTAGATGCATAAGTCTAATGAATATCCATTTGTCATGTGCTATCAAGTCATTCAGGTGCTTTTGAAAACATTTCTTCGAGTCTAATAGAAATTGACCTTTTTTACACTGGCTGCTGGTGGTCTGTGGTCGCACCACTGTGGGGACAGTGGGGGGGCAGGTGAAGAAGGGCACAAACCCATCCCCCAACCATTAGCACCCATGCCCCTGCACGGAGCAACCTGTGTTTTCACTGGTTGCTCCGTGCAGGAGCGATGGGTGGAGGTGCATGTTTCGTGGGAGAGCTTGTGTACACTCAGCCACCGGCTGCCACTTTCACACGAGATGCACCCACCCATCTCCACTGACTTGGCATGAGTGGATGTGCCTCATTTAAAAAGGGCCACTGCATAACAAGGAGGTACTTTAATGGACCTGAAGCATTTTTTCCAGTCAGTAGTTAGCTACTAATGTACATCACTGTCTAAACTCAGCACTCAGTAACTTGTCTGAGATTCCTGAAGTTCTTTTTAGGTACAACTGTACAAATATTTGTTGTGTGTCATTTATTTGCCTATCCCGCCTCCTAACCCTTGCCCCTCGTGCTTAAAATTTAAGATGTGTGACTGCAGAAGGATGATAGTAAATTATTATTATTATAGAAGTGTTTTCCCAACTGTGATCAGAAGACCAATGGTGACCCATGAGGCCAAGGTAAGTAATCTGCAGCTGGTCTTCAGAACTACAGCTAAGTGGAATTTAGTACCTGTCAACACCAAAGCCATCTCTGTCAGGGAGTTGGAAGATGACCATAATTTGCACGTGCTGGCAGAAGCTTCCCCAAGGCTAGCACATGTGCATTGCACTCCTCCACCAGATCTCCTCTCCTTGGAGATGACCCCAGTGCTGGTAGGGACTGAAGCCACTCACCTTGCATGGTTGTGACAAGCACACAGTGAGCATGTGCCAGGTCCTGGTGGTCTGACTGGGTGCTTTGTGGTCTGTGAAGGGGAATTTGGAGGGTTAACAGTGATTCATTTGTCCAAAAGGTCTAAGGAACCAGCACATTATAACATCTACACAAGGCAGCTAATACATTTTCAAAAGCACAAACCATGGAGACAGATTTCTGTAGTCTTGACCTAGTAGAGAGAAACAGCAGGCAATACCATTCTCTCTTAGGAAGAATATTTATGGTGAAAGCAGAAAGGCTGACCATCAAACAGGTCAGTACTTTGGTGGTACAGGGCAGTGGTTTATTGAAGGTGGCGTGTGGACTATTCTAGCAGGTGCCATCAAAATGGCAGCTGCTAGTGATTTGTTGTAAGATTTTATAAGAAAAATAATAGTTGTACCACATTTTTAGTAGCCTGGAGCACACCGCTACCAACTGGGGATTTGTCAGGTAAAACAAGAGGCAAAGCTAGGTCCACTTTCATCTAATATAGGCATGTAGGCCCAGATCATTTTGTTACATTTAGACATTATAGTAATTGTAATTTAGTTTTAAAGAAAAGTCTGAGGCTATCCCACAGAGAATGTACCTTCTTGCTGGTCAAAAGCAGGCACCTGGAGTCCCTTGGAATTTCCCCAGAACTATCGCGATACACACACAAAGGGTGCTTCATGTGCAAAAGAAGCCTCTTTGTTGCCAACTACCCTGATGATCACCCTGGCATCAAGGACAATTGTGGGGGGTAAATTCCCAAGAGACAGTAATGGTGTCACTTCCAAAGACTATGCCCCACCCGAGGAGGGTCCCAGAGAAAAGCAACTATTGTTTCCTGACCCACCCTAACATGATTAAGGATCATCAAGAGACATCTGTTCAGATAAGCAGGAACTGCCCTGAAGCAGAGACAAAGACTTTCTGAACAATAAGAATGAAGATGAATCCACCCTACTGCACTCTGATGACCCTCAGGCAGATGTTGCAACTGGCAACACCTCCTCAGCATGATTCAGCAATGCCCATTGAAACCAATGGGGCTAACAACATATAAAAGACTAGATTAGAGACCAGAACCTTGGCAGGTCTTGGGGTCAATTTACTGTTGAACATCCGTGGCTTGTGTCCCTAACCATTGCTCTCAAAGCGGGAACTTCGCAGATGACCTCAACCCGGGCCCCCTCCTCGCCTTCTGGGACCAGCCTGCCACCTACCTTCTACCATCTGGATGAGTAAGATACCTTGCTATGTATTGTACTAGAGTGTAAGTGCTGCCAAGATCAGGAACCATGCATATTAACTGCCTTCCTGCTTTATGCAATTAAAATGTATTGCCCTGATAACAATCAACGAGTCCCACTAACGATTAATTCTAGCTCTAAATTGGCTAGGCTAAATAACATTCAAGGGGCTGCAGCTCTAAATTGGCCAGGCTAAAATATACGAGGAGCTGTATCGTGAAGAACAGAATTATTTAGTTATATTTTCACATAAACATGTGCTTAAATTTACTCACATCGATCTCCTTAATTAATTCAATATGTTTCCTTCCATCCATAAAGTTAAATCCGTGTATGTGTGTATGTTTTTGGCCTGTATAATTTTAGCAAGTACTGTTTCGTGGGGGAGAACTATATAAATAAAATGTATTATTATTAATTATTATTATTATTATTAAACATGTCCATATGATTTAGAAACTGCATGGGCAGCCTCTATTGCACAACCTGACTTTAGTGTTAGAAAGCCAGTAGACTTGGAAGTATGACTGGCCCAGATTCATGAGGTTTGTTGAAATGAGATCCATGTGAACACGAGTGCCTTTGATAACCCGAGAGCCTCATTTCTTAAAATTGCAGCGCTGATTACTGCTAAATCTATTTCTCATACACTTAATTTGTCTTTTTATAATGGTGAATTACCATTCATTTGGATACAAGTTTGAGTTAGCCACGTTATACAGAAAGCTCCAAGACTAATTTTAATAATTATTAACTTTTCTGTTCTTACAGTTTTGTTCAAATTACTTGAAAAATGCTCACTCTTCAGCGATAAGCTTTTTGTCTGTGTACATCTTATTAACCCCATTTCAGTCAAGTTTTGGTCTCTTCATTTCATTATCAATGTTCTTGTGAAGGCAATTTATGGTATTTTTAGACTATGGATTTTTACAAGTATAATGGATTTCTTTATTATATTATTATTATTATTACAACTAGTGCCATTGATTTGGTTAATCACAAGTTATTGCAACTGCATGGACACTGTGGAACTGAACAGATTGGAGAGAAGTTTCATTTACTACTTAAGTGAAAACTTTAACTTTTCTTCCTGAAAATTCACATAGAACTACAGAGGATTTAAGATCTAGTGTACTACCCAATGGGCTTCTTAAAAGGGGACTACTTGGCAGTGTATTAGTCTGGTAATTTAACTTCAATTTAAAGAAAAAGGCATATGAAACAAAAAGCATCCATTATAAGAACTTAGGACAAGACATTGAACAGTGATTGTCAAACTTCAAGGCTTGCCTATTTGTTTCTCCTCATAAACTTTCATCCTCGGTGACTTCAACATTCAGGTTGATGTCCCTTCCCAGTCCTCCATCTCTCTCTTCCTCTCACTAGCCTCCTCCTTCAACCTCCACCTTTGGACCAACTCCCCCACCCATGCTAACAGCCATTCTCTTGACCTCATCTTCTGTAGGAACTATTGTGTCTCTGATCTCTCCTTTGATCCTCATCCCATCTCTGACCACTTCCTTCCCTCTTTCAATGTCTCCCACTACCCCCCCCACTCTTCCCCATCTCTCAGGGCCAGCCTTACTGTGGTGCGACTAGGGGCAGCCACCCCAGACCCCATTCCTGGGGTGGCCCGCGATAGCCTCATGATTGGGCTGGGTTTTTTTTTAAAAAAAAATTGGAGGGGGGGCTGCAGCCCTGCCCGCACTACTAGCTGTGCTGCGGGAGGCAGCATGCATGCTTGTCGCACGCGGGGCCCCACCGCCATCACTTGACCCACCCATCACGCTGCTCCAGAGTCCTCCCTCCTGGCTTCTGGCAGGGCCCCACATGGTTGACCCCAACCATTCCTTGCCCGCCTGGTTGGCTCCACCTTCTCACTCCCTCATGTCCCCTCTCCCCTCACAGGAGTTGCTTTATGCAACTTCCTGGTGTGGGAACACTTTCCGGATGGTAGGGGATGTGGGCACTTGAATCGGTGGCAGAGCGGAGTCAGGCAGATGAGGAGCCAGGCCCAGGTGGAGCAGCAGTGACTGGTGGCAGCGGCATGGGATCTGGAGGTGGGAGTGGTAACGGAGTCGAGTCGGAGGCAGTGTGGCTGGAGTCGGGACCTGGAGGAGGCAGTGCAGCACGGGGGCAGGTAAACCAGGCCAGTTTGGCCGAGATAGTCAGTGTGTCTGTGTTTGAATGGGTGCGTGTGTGAGAGAAGTGAGAGCATGTGTGAGATAGAGTGAATGAATGAGTGTATGAGAGAATGAATGTGAGTGAGAGATGTGTGTAAGAGAGAGAAGGGTGTATGTGTGTGTGAGTGTTGGTGCATGAGAGGGAGTTGCACCCTCTCCCCCATTCCCCCTCCCATGACTGTCCCCTCTCACCCCCTGATGACTGCCCCCATCCCCCCATGGCAACTGGAAGGGGAAAGGGAGCCACCCCCCTGCCCAACGAGATGCCCAGCAGTATGTTCCTGCTGTCCCCTCCTGCTTAGCAACCTAAGCCTACCAGCCTTGGACTGACCTCCAGTCCTCCGGCCCAGCAGCACTGAGGTAAGGGTCACTCGGCCAATACCGCTTCCTCTTCTTTCTTGATATGAGCTCATTTGTGCTGCTACATGCCTCTGTGGGGCTTTGGGAGTAGAGTGGGGCCATCTGGGAGATGGTTTGGGAAGGGGCTGGGGGGGCTGTGATCGTGGGGGAGTTGTTTCTTGTTTGATAGGTTTAACTGGATTTTCAGTGCTTTGGTGCTTGAGATCCTTAAATCCAATAACTGGAAAGGGGTCACACTGACAAAGGGTAATTTCAGATGTTACAAGATCACAGTCAACCACACTGAATCACACACAAACCCCCAGCAGAGCCAATGATCCCTGAACGTCTGTTCAGCGGCATCCAGTCTGAACGGCAACCACCAGACATGATCACACACAATGATCCCGAGCCATGGTGAAGGCACACAGCATCGCTGCCAAGCAATGACCAACAAACAGAACAAGGAGGGATATTTAAAGGGCACACAGCGCCAGGGGAATGAGGAGGTGAGACAGTGAACAGGAAGGGAGAGGAAAGTAAGACACAACATGACACCGTGATGGAGTAAGAGCAGCAGCACTGGCAGGACCCACAGCAAGTCGCCCCACAGGGGGACACTGAACAGGGGATGGAGGCCCCCTGCAAATGGGTAAGGAGACCACAACAGGTGGGGGCACAGCCAGGGTGTGTGTGTAAGGGTAGCAGACAGCCATGGAGGGAGGGTGGGAGGTGGGGCCCAGAACGGAAAGTGCACAGCGCTCAACCCCCCCCCCCCCCCCAACAGGTCTGTTCACCCAACAGACCAGTAAAAGAGCCCAAGCCCTGGAACCCCCATAGAACACCAGCAGGGAGGAGGGAGAGGAAGTGGAGGAGGCAGCACCGGAGCTGGAGGGGATACCAGGAAAACAGAAGTACCTACCAGAGAGGGGGACAGTGGGGATACAAGGAGACACAGGACTTCATAAAGATCTGGGAGTCTCTGGAAAACCAGATAGAGCTGGCGAGCAACAAGCGGAACGAGTACATATTCAATCGGATCGTCAGGGAAATGGAAGAGGCAGGATACCAAAGGTCAGCAGCACATGCAGGTCCAAGACCAAGGAACTAAAGAGGGGTAGAAAAACATAAAGGATAACAACCAAAAGTCCAGTCATGCCCTATTATGATGCCTTGGATCACATCCTGCACATGAAGGGCTCCATTGTGACCTCCAGGCTGGTAGGGAGCGCCGTGGCACAGGGCCAGACATGGTGGTGTGACCGGTGGTGAGTGGGGTGGAGAGTGGGTGTTGGACTAATCCCGGGATCGAGCCGCTGCCTTTCTGCCGCCGGTGAAGTGCAACAGTGCCAAGACCTGTGGCAGTATTGGAGTGCCCACAGTGTCAGAAGCTGGAGTGGGGAGGAGTCGGAGAGCGCACCTGAGCCCAATCGGACAGGGACTAAGCAGGGTTAAAGCAGTGCAAGCACCTAAGGCAGCACCTAAGGCAGCACCTGCAGCGGCACCGGAGGCATGCGCCAGAGGCTGCGCACGCAAGGGCATGCCCTTGTGTGTGCGCCCTTGTACGCGCGGTCTCAGGCGCCGGCCGGGAGGCTGGGGCACTCCATCTGTTTTATCTCTACTGGTAAGTCCACTCTTGGTTGGGGATGGAGAGGAAGAGAAGCCGTGATGTAGCCTCACTCTTGCCAGAAGGGGTATTGCCTGCTAAAATTGCTAAGAATAAGGAGGTGGAAGCTGTAGACGATCTGCTGCCTCTCCCAGGGATATCTCTAACTAAATTAAAGAGACTATCCCCAATATCCCTGTTACAAGAGCTTCAGGAAGTAAAATGCCAACCTGCAATTATTAATCAGGTTGGGGTAATTCAGAAGGCTCCTGAGATTGAGGAAGTCCTTAGGGCATATGATGGAGTTTTGGCTGTTGTAGTCAACAAGTTAACAATTAAAGTTAGGAGGAGGGGAATCTATCATTCCTCCCTATACCATTGGTTTGATCGAGATTGTAGGACCATGAGCCGCCGTCTTGTAGCCGCCAAAAGGCGATGGATTATTGATCAATCCCAAGGGATGTGGGAGGATTTTGTGGTGCTCAGATCTCAGTATAAGAAATTATTGATGGACAAAAGGGGCGCATTTTATGCCCAAGCATGGGCAAGGATGGCAGTTGATCTGGCCACCATGAACACTAGTGGCTTTTGGACCACTTTAAATAGAATTATCAAACCTCAGACAAAGTCAAATAATCATATAGTCCCCTTTGCATCTTGGAGGGCTTTCTCTGAAGATTTATATGCAGACCAGCAAGTAGGGATAGTAGATTTGCAGATAGAACAACAAGGTAAAGATTCCTTAAACTGGTGTCGAGAAGACTTTTTGGAAAGTAAGATAGTGGAGCAGATAATGGGACTCAGACAGAACAAAACTTCAGGTCTGGATAGAATTTTAGTAGAGATGTTACAGGCAGCTCCACAATGGTGGGCTTCAATACTCTCTATCCTATTTCTCCAAGTTAGCGAGGGACATAAATTACCACAAGTCTGGGTAACAAGATTTGTCCTTTTCTCTCTGTCTCCTCTGCCAAACCTCTTGTTCATGCCCTGGTCATCTCTCACCTCAATTACTGTAACCCCCTTCTCACTCGCCTCCCCCGCTCTCACCTTTCTCCCCTTATCTGTGTCCAAAACTCTGCTGCCAGAGTCATCCACCTCACCCGTCACTTCGACCATGTGCAGTCCCTCCTCTCCTCTCTTCACTGATCCCCCTTCCTGAACGAATCCTGCATGAGCTCCTAGTCTTCACCTATAAAGCTCTTCACAACCTTGCTTTCCCCTACCTCTCTGCGCTAATTTCCCTCCGTACTCCAGTCTGTGAACTCTGCTTCTCCTCTGTCCCCTCTCTCACCCTCCCATGCCTCCCCTGCTCGCCTAACCACCTTCATCCCTTCTCCCTAGCTGCCCCCCCCATGCCTGGAACTCCCTCCCTGCCCACATCCATCTCGCCCCCCTCCCTTTGTACCTTCAAATCCCTCCTCAAGATCCACCTCTTCTGCTCTGCCTTTCCTGACTCCTCACTCCCCTCCCCTAACTCCTGCTGATACCTAGGGATGGGCGAACAGACCACGGTTCATGTTCGGCCGTTCGTGTTCGGATGTTCGGCGAGTTTGTGTTCGGCCGTTCGGTCATTGAAATCGCGCGAGAGCCCAAAATCGAAAGTGGAAGCACCGAAAAACAGAAATTCGTGTGCGTGCGGAGCTGTGTGGCGAGTGAGTGTGTGTTTGACTCAGTTGGTGTGTTTTTGGCTGTGTTTGACTGTGTGTGACTTTGTTAGATTGGCTGGCTGTGTGTTTTGGTTCGGTTTGTGTGTTGGGTGAGAGAGAGATCCTTGTTTTAAAAAAAAAGAAAAAAAGAAAAAATGAAGAAGGCTGTGGTGAGGATCCCCCGGCTGGGGGCCAACTTGCCAGTGCT
>QEPC01015466.1:2667176-2678392 GCA_003113815.1 Sphenodon punctatus | reverse complement strand
CCTGCTGTTGGGAACAGTGACTAGCTCAGAAGGTATTGGGAATGGGGGAGGCAGAAAGTTTTGTTTCTTGCTGCGCCTGCCTCAAATCAAGCCCCATTGGCTCCGTGCAGCCTAGCCCGAGGCCAATTGCAGACCGCCAAGCCAGTGGTCTGAGGCGAAAAGAGATGGTGATTCGGCAGGCTGGCTGCTACTCAAAGCCACTCTCTCCACCCTCCACCCCTGGTGCCTGGAAGTCTGATCCTAGCTGAGTCAAATGACTTTCCCCTACATTTGGCCTTCCAGTGACCTGACAGACCATGTTTTAGCCATCCGAATACAACCGAATGAGATCCGAACTTAACGAACTGTTTGGCCATTTCGTCGTTCGGTGTTTGGATCTGTTCGGTGTGTTCACCATTTCACCGTTCAGTTCTGTTCGGTATGTTCACGTTCAGGTTCGTGTTTGCGTTCGGTTGTCTGAACAGGCCGAGTTCGGGACGAACACCGAACTACCGAACCGCGTTCTCCCATCCCTACTGATACCTTCCATCCAGTACAATCTGTTACCTGAGGTCTGTGCATTTATATCCTCACCACGTGGACCAGCCAGCCATCATTCTCGATATAACCAAGCCAAGTATGTGCACCTGGGACCTCGCATCTTCATGAATGTTACACTCCTTGTCTCTCCCTCTGTTCCCCCCCACCGCCCCCCGCTGTCTCTCAGATTGTAAGCCCTAGGGCAGGGATCATGTCTGTTCCATACTTTTTAAAGCACCAGGTACATTGCTGGTGCTATGTAAATGCTTATTCATAATAATAATTAAGCTGTGGATGAGAAATTAGGCTGCAAATTCCATAAGAGTAAATATGGAACTAAATTCTGCTCTCACATAAATACATTTCCATGGAGCTTTCTATGGATGCCTAATGAGAGTGCTCTGGAGTAAGTAGTTTGAGGTATTCAGCCTTAAAAACATATGAGAATAATAATAATAAATTAATATTGCAGCCCTCTGCCAGATTATGCTTGGGGTACTTCACAAAAGAAATCAATAAGATACAATCTGTTTTAAACCAAATTTAAAATGATGAAAGGGAAAGAAGCAAAATCCAGCAATGGATCTCTAAAAAGCAACTGGAGAATAAAAAGTCTTCAGATCCTTTTAAAGGCAAGGGGGGAATGAGCTGAGACAAATATGGGAGAAAGTGAGTTCCACAGTGGCCCACCACAGGAAAAGTCCGATCACCCAACTTAAGGCATGATGGTGGTGGGATCCCCAACCCAAACGGTGGGTATCTGAGAAGAGATAGCCATCAGTGCAAGGCTCCAGTAGCAGATCTGGAATATAGGTAGGGCCTCTACTGTTCAAGGGCTTTTAAGAGTTTGGTAACATAATTTCTTAGAGAAAATCAATTGCCAGTTATCTTTGTTTATCATGTGAGTATTTATTATTATACAAACATTAATATCCCACTGGAGAGATACTTACTTCTTACACTGTAGATGTTTTTAGACAAGCACCATCACCTCTCCACCCATCATGCATGTTGCAGGGCCGCATTGGCATCCTATACAGCCCTGAAACATGCACAATGGGTGGGTGATGGGTGGGGAGGCGCTTGCCTAAGAACTCCTAGTTTGGGAACTCCTAGTTTGGGAGTTACCAAACTAGGGGTTAGGAGGATCCCAAGTAGGATCACCACATTTCTAAATGGGGTTCCAATGAGATGGGCTCTACATAACCATAAATATCAATTGAATTTCCCATGTTTGGGGTTGCAAGGAGTTTGTTTCTCAATGGGAGTTACAGTCTAAAAAGGTTTGGGAACCACTGCCCTATATTCTTTTTTTCTTACTCTATATTTGACCCCTTTAAAATCTTTTATTTCAAATCAAGTTAAGTTATTCCCATTGCTTGTTGTAGCTTTTATTATAGCACAGGCAGTGTAATCCTTTGGCTTTAATATTTACACTATTATTGATTTATTTATTTCATTTTTATCCTGCCACCATCCTGCCTCCAGCACCTTGGAAAAGCTCACAACTATATACCAATACAATAATCAATAAAAACACACAAACCATTAAAATAAAATCATCAATATAAAATTACAATAAAAGCAAGGCAGAATGTGTACAAAAATACAATTAAAACAACACCCCAACCTTCAAACCTCCCCTTACCCCTCCCCTGCACCAAATGCCTGGCAGAAGAGCCACGTCTTCCACTGGCGGCGAAAGACAATGATGAGGGTCAGACCAAGGCAGATTATGCAAGTCCCATTCATTTCAATGGCACTATACAACTGGAGAATTTCACTCTATGGGCCTTTTCACAAGGGCATCCCCCCTCCCACACACACACACGTGTGGGCATCTGTAGGAATGCCGCAGGTTGCCACCAGCGGTGGGGGGTGCCCATGGGAACACTACTGACGATGGGTGGGGGTGCGTGCATGCTCCACCCATCACCCACCACCCACGCACAGAGCAACAGACTCCAATGCCATTGCTCTGTGTGTGGAGGTGGGTGGAGATGGCGGTGCGTCCATGGGAATGGCCACACACCCACCTCCACTTACCACAGGCACGCACCCATCCCTCACCCACCGCGGCCCATGTGAAAAGGGTCTAAGGTTGTGGGGGGCACCCATACAAACACTGCGGGAGACAGGTGTGAGGTGGGGGGCATTCATGGGAACGCCGCAGGCGGTGGGTGGGGGTGCACTCCCGCGTTCCACTCTTCTCCACCCATTACCCACGCACAGACCAATGGGCTCCATCGCTGATTGCTCCATGCATGGAGGTGGGTGGAGATGGGTGTGCACCCATGGGAATGGCTGCACACCCACCTCCACCCACCACGGGCGCACCCCCATCACCCCCACTGCAGACCATTTGAAAAGGGCCTAAATCTCAACATTTACATTTCAAGCAATTTGTTGAACTAGGGGAATTAACTCTACAGTTCTCTTGTTCAGACAGACTTTATGTGTGAGATGTAACTGTGCCAATAAATGAGACACATAGCACAAAGAAATATTGGGGGGTGGGGGGGAGAATAAAGAACAGAAGTTTGCCTACCAGTGATGATAGACCATAATGGCCAGGCAGCAGTAGCCTTACCATGTGAGGAGATTGAGCACAGGCAAACTAGTATTCTAGTAAGAAAGAAACACTAATTCCTGTATGTGCAACAAAACTCTCATTACAGGGCATTCTGATAACATTAAATTATATTTTTCATAGATAGCCTATTTTATTTTTGGGTTCCCAAACATGTGAAGTTCCGTGTAAGTATTGACGTCAGCTAGTTTTATCAATTGTTCCTCTTAATGGCTCAACCGCCACTACAGCCACAAATGCTATTGAAGAGCAAAGTACTCGGTGCACAATGAGGATTCAGTCTTTGTCACTGCTGCAGTACATTTGCACAGAGCATGTCTTTTACAGCAAGTAATTGATATCGATTTTGAGCAAGAACAGACTCCCTTATTCGCTAGGATTTAGTTTTAAATAAAAAATAACGGAGAAAGACATCATAATCCACCTTGAAAAGGAAATCATTTTTTCATTCTTTTATTTATTTATTTATTTTTTAAAGCAAATTTTACTGCTTATGAAACATGCTGACTTGAGCTAAAGAATCAATGTCCCTTCTTTCTAGAAGAGTAGCAGCGCACACAGCAGCCAGGCAGGCTCCACAGCATTGCCCTGCCACTGCATCTCAACTAGAGCTGCTAAAAGAAAAAAACAAAGAAATTTGGGGGCTGCAAAAAATATCTGGTATTTGCACATTTATTTTCATCCCAAGATTAAATAAATCTTAAAACATCAAAATTTTCTGAGGAAGGAAAACTTTTGCATTGACCTAACCCAAGATGTCATTGGGGGATGTGAACCCAAAGCAAAACGTTTTCCTTTTGAATACACTGCAGTACTGCCATGGTGCCTTACAGAACCTGTTATTCTCCACTATGAGCCTTGCTGTAAGAACCTGGGATTGAACCAGCACCCTTGGGGCCCTGAGTACAGTAGCTGGCTCTATAGCACCACCAGTTCCTGCTGGCCAGGTCCCACTATTGGTTGTAAGACATCCTTCAGCACCAGTCGATGCACGTACCCCTCCTCAGCTTCACCCCACACCCACAGCTTCCTGGTTGGCTTGTATATTTTATTTATTTATTTATTTATTCTAAAATGTATATGCCCCCCCCTGGCATCTCGGGCAGCTCACAGCATTAAAAAACATATTAAAACAAACAATTATAAACTACAATTAAAACAACATAAANCCCATCTCCCCCTACCCTAACCCAACCCACCCACCCCATCTCCCTCAGAAAAGGCCTGGTAGAACAGCCAGGTCTTACACTGCCTATGGAAAGAGGGGAGGTCAGTAATCAAGCAGACCTTCAATGGGAGGGAGTTCCAAAGCTCCAGCGCAGTCACAGAGAATACCCTCCTCATGGTGGACACCCAGGAAACCTGGGGGACCCCGAGGAGGGTGCCCCTGGCTGATGGTAGGGGCTGATCCAGGTCCCGGAGGGTGAGGCAGTCCTGCAGGTAGGTGGGGCCCAAGCCATTTAGGGCTTTAACGGTCAGCACTAACACCATGAATTGGGTCCAGAAAACTATCGACAGCCAGTGCAGAGCGCAGAGCACTGGTGCTCACGTCGGCCCATCCCAGTCAAGAGATGGGCCGCCGCCTTCTGCACTAGCTGCAGTTTCTGAACCAGCACCAAGGGTAGCCCCACATAGAGTGCGTTGCAGTAATCCAATCTTGATGTAATAAAACCATGGATGACTGTGGCCAGATATGAGTCCAAGACATACGGCCTAAGCCAACACACCAGATTTAACTGGCAAAATGTCCCCAGTTGCCACAGTCATCACCTGGGCATCCAGGCAGAGCTGCGGGTCCAGGAGCACCCCCAGACTCCGGGCCTGAAAAATCAAGGGAGGATGGACTCCATCAATGATGGGGCCATCACTCCCTCGGCCCTCCCCACAATCATCACCTCCAACTTGTCAGGATTTAATTTCACACGGCTCCCCCTCATTCAGTCCCCCACAGCTGATAAACACTGGATAAGCACCAAGACTGCCGGGCCTGAGTCGGAAGAAAAGGAGAGATATATCTGGGTGTCATCAGAATATTGATGACATCTCACCCCATACTCTCTGACGACCTCCCCCAAAGGCTGCATGTACACATTGAACAAGAGAGGGGATAAGATGGAACTCTGCGGAATGTGAGACCCAGGGAGGAAGATAAAAACTCCTCCAGCACCACACACTGGGTTCTCCCAGTCAGGAAAGAGCAGAACCATTCAAGAATAGTCCCACTAATCCCCACAGCTGAGTCACTAACAACTCATGATTAATGGTATCAAATGCAGCCAAGAGATCTAACAGGATCAAGAAGGCCAAACGGCCCCACTCTAATTCATGGGAGAGGTCATCAACCAAGGCCACAAGAGCAGTCTCTGTGCCATAACCCGGATGAAAGTCCAACTGTGAGGGATCAAGAAAACTGACCCGGTCCATATGCTCCCGAAGCTGCCGAGTCACCACCCGTTCAATAACCTTCCCTAAAAAGGGAAGGTTAGAAATTGGCTGATAGCTGGCAAGGGTGTCAATGTCCAAAGATGGTTTCTTGAGCAGCGGCCGCACCACCGCCTCCTTGAGACAGTCCAGCACCCTGCCCTCCCTAAGGGAGGCATTGACTATCCCCGCCAGCAGCAACCCCAATATCTCCTGGCAAGCCTTAACCAGACAGGACAGGCATGGGTCTAGTTCACAACAGGTGGCTTGAACAGTCCGAAGAGCATCCCTCACATCTGAGGGCGACACAGCCCAAAACTCATCCCACAAAACAGGACAAGATGGGGCTTCTACTGCCTCTGACCCATTTTCTGCTAAGAAAGTTGCATCAAAACTGTGGTGAATTTGAGTGATTTTATCTGCAAAAAAGTCCACAAACAAATCACAGCAAGCATTTGATTATTCTAAGTCCAGGCAGAGGGAGGCTGGACTGACCAGCCCCCTCACCACCCGGAACAGCTCAGCTGGGCGGGACTTAGCGGACGCAATGAGGGCAGCAAAGAAAGTCTCTATATAAGGCCAGCCAGTAGCTACAGGAAGCTGGTCACATCTTGTTTCTCCTTTTGCCTGTGTGTTTCTGCCTCATGTTTCCACACATCTTGGACAGGCCTGCATGCGCACCTTGTGTATGCTTTGAGGCCAGTGGGAGACTGGCCATTGTAACTAGGGGTGGGAATTCCAGATCTACCAGTATTTCGGTGTACTGGCAGTATCGGATTAACCCGGTAATCCGGCTAAAATTACCGGATTCCCCCATACCAGTTTTTTTACTTTGCGGCCATTCAAATGAATGGCCACAATGTAAAAAAAAAAACAACCCCCCCACTCTCCCTCCCCAGTCCAGGCTGTGCGGGTGGAAGGGGGGGCACCCTCCACCCACCCTGCCCAGCCTGGCTTTAAAAAAACAATTCCCCCCCCAAAGTCCCTGCTAGTGCTGGCTCCGGGCTGCCGCCAGTGACCCAGAGCCCGCACCAGCAGCAGGTAGGTTACCGGAGTACCAGTACTGTGCTACTAGGGTGATCCCTGGGGTGGGGGTGGTTTAACACACATCCCACCCCAGGGATCACCCTACCTCCCCACCCAGGGCTCACCTACCTTGCGCTCTGGGTGGCGGTGGCGGTCCGGCTCCAGCGGCTTCAGCACTGGCTGTGGCTGCTGCCGGCTCAGTGCTACTAGGCCTTCCGGTGAGCTTCCAGGTTTCACCAGAAGGCCTAGTAGCACTGAGCCGGCAGCAGCCACAGCCAGTGCTGAAGCTGCCAGAGCTGGACTGCCACCGCCCGGAGCGCAAGGTAGGCGATCCCTGGGTGGGGAGGTAGGGTGATCCCTGGGGTGGGAGGGTGTTAAACCACCCCCTACCCAAGGGATCACCCTAGTCCCTGCTGGTGCAGGCTCCGGGTCGCCGGTGGCGGCCCAGAGACTGCACTAGCAGGGACTTAGAGAAAAAAAAATTTTTTTAAAATCTAGGCTGGGCAGGGTGAGTGGGGGGTGCCCCCCTTCCATCTGCACAGCCGGGGAGGGGGAGGGGGAGGAATTTTTTTTTTTATTCCATTGATTTCAATGGGGACAGTTCCACATTGAAATCAATGCAATAAATCCGGTACCGGTATACCGGATTTAATCCAGGAATCCGGTTTTTTGAAAACCGGTAACCGGTAAATCCGGTAGCCGGTAACTGCCCTGGTGTCCCACTCCTAATTAACCCTCCCATTTAGAATCTGGTCCTTCAGTCTTCCCTCATCCATCCACTCAGCTCAATCCTGTTTCATCTGTCCATCTGCTGAAGTTCTGCTTTGTCTGGCCATCTGGGTTGGCTCCATCTGTCTGTCCAACAGGGCCCTGTCTGGTATGTTTGTTTGTGCATCTGTCCCCCTTGTCAAGTTCATCTATCAGTCCTGCCTTCATGTTCCCTACCCCCCATGTCATGTGCTGCGATGACCAGGTTTTCCTTGCTTTTGACATTCCAGACCCGATCCTATACTACCCACCTTAGCATTGATCCTGTCTCTACTCTCCATGTTCCTGCCCTGTCATCCCTGACACTTGCTCCCTCATGGTTTACATTTCCATTAATGCATGCATATGGCTCATTTCCCATGAGATACTACTGCAACTCCACCACTTGAGGGTAGGTGCACTATTGCAGAAGATGTAATCCATCAGGGAACAAGCTCCAAAATTGGGTCAGAACAACAGATCATAAGAAGTTGGGCCTCCATCCCCATTGTGTCATTTGTCTCTCAGTCCCAAATGCAGGGATAGTTTGGTGGTGAAGACACCTAACCCCTAACTGGGCTGAGGCCACCAGCTTATTTCCCACAAACCACCTATCAGCCATCAGATAGTAATATTCTAGGACTTCTGCTGTCCTGGGCTACACTGAATTAGTAAACTGAGTAGGAGCAATTTAGTATCTCTTTTTCCTGAAAAACTAGAGAGCATTTGTACTGTAAATTTGGTACGTTCACTATTAATAAACAGTAGGCATTTTTGTCATGACTTTCACAGAAGTCACAGATTCCATCATTTCCCTGTTTTTTAAAATATCTGCAGCTTGATAGTTTTGCATGTGGGTGGGCAGTTGTGATGGTAAATAGCTGGTACTAGTTTCGTAGAGTATGAGTATCATACAGCAGGTTGTGTGACAGCAGGATAGGAGACACAGATGTTTTAAAGGGTGCTTTTAGACAAGCACCTCCACACCCATCATCCACCTATCATGAATGTTGCAGGGCCGCATTGGTGCCGTATGCAGTACTGAAACCTGCATGGTGGTTGGGTGGTTGGTGGGGAATATGCTGAGAGGTGCTTGTCTAAAAACACCCGGAGTCAGAAGGAACCATTAATCCTATTTTCTGGCTTGTATAAAACTCAGTCCATAGAAATTTACCCAGTGATTCCTGTATCAAACCCAGATGCTGGAAGATTATACTAGTAGCCAGCAATACATATGGTTAGCCCAGTGAACTGTTAAGGGTGTGCTCCTCCACCTACTTCACACCTGACACTCCTGGTGCCAACACAAGAACCAGTGCTAGGAAAAAGTGAGTGGAGGACTATGCCATAAGACTGACCTCCAAATCCTTGGGGGATAATAAAGTTTCCCAAGAGAAGGACAGTTATACTTAGCAGGGGCAGCTGGTGGGTTTTGATGTTGGAGGGGCACTGGGGCAGTAAGGCCAGCGGGCCTAGTGGTGGAGCCAGGGGGATGGTAGGCAGAGCCAGGGGGATGGTAGGCGGAGCCAGGGGCACAGTAGGCCAGTGGCATGGCATAACCCAGCAGCAAGGAGTTCCCAGGGTTAACATTGGATGGAAGAAAACACAGTCTACATGCACATCAAGCTTAAAATAAATAATTTATAAACCCAAAACACAGAGACCCACCCAAAACACTGACATAACACTGGCAAAACACTGGCAAAACCTAGCAGCAAGGAGTTCCCAGGGTTAACATCGGATGGAAGAAAACACAGTCTACATGCACATCAAGCTTAAAATAAATAATTTATAAACCCAAAACACAGAGACCCATCAATTTTACCATGCACATCCCATTTCCAGAATTTTGAACACAACTGAAATAAATCGCATGACTTGCAGTGACATCTCTCTCAAGATTTCCAAACCTCAATTTTACCACACACAGTCCCCCCTGCACTAACCCACTAGCCCCCACTCCCCTCATTGAGAACCCAGGAGTCCTGCCCCTCTGCTCTAACCCACTAACCCCCACTCCCCTCCCCGAGAACCCAGGAGTCCTGACTCCCAGCCCCCCCCAGCTCTAACCCACTAGCCTCCACTCCCCTCACCCCCCACCCTTATACAGTGTCTCCCAGGCTGGGGGCCTGGGATCATGGAAGGGGGGGGAGGGTGTGCAAGACTGGAGAATGCAAGCAGAGAAGTGTGGCACTCCCATGTTAATTTCAGGCTGCGCTGCCGGCAGAGACAGAGGGAGGCAGAGAGCACTCACTGAGAGCGCTGTGTCCTGCCCCCCTCTCCCCCATTCCCGGTGCCACTGATAGCAGTGCTAGTGAGCACTACTGTCAGTGGCACTGGGGACGGGGGAGAGCGGGGGCAGGGCACTGCCCCAGGCACCCTCAGCCTAGGGCCACCACTGATACTTAGGTGCTGTTGTCAACTATTTTGTCAAATAAATTCAAATGAGATTTACAAGTACACTCATGTTCTGCTGTGTCAGGTGCTCCCCAAAACTCAACACAAAGGGATTATAATTATATAATATATACACCCTAACTGTAAGAACCTTTCTGCAATGAAATAAATTGCACAGGGAGGTTGTGGGATCTCCTTCCTTGGATGTTTTCAAAACCCAGGTGGACAAGCATGGGACATAGGGATGGGCAAACAGAACGCGGTTCGGATATTCGGATGTTCATTCATTCAGTTCTAAACCCGAGTTCGGGTTTCATGGTTCAGTTCAGCCGAGTTCGGGTTGGCCAAACTTGGCCGAACAGTCAAAAACAGCACTATCGAAACCGAAACGAAACTGAAACCGAAACCTAATTATTATTATTTTTGCCATAAAAAGACATTTTTCCTGTCCCCGAACTCATCCGAACACAACCGAACTGTTCGGTCATTCGAGAGTTCGGTTCGGATGTTCGGTTCGGACATCCAAACAGACCGAGTTCGGTCTGAACTCCGAATATCCGAACCATGTTCGCCCATCGCTAATAGGACAAGGTAGGATGTCCTACCGTGGAGCAAGGGATTGGACTAGTTGACCCTTGAGGTACCTTCCAATCCTACAATTCTATGGTTCTATAATGTGCTGGATGCTACCTCAGGGGAGACATCAGGTCACCTTTAAAATGCACCTTAAGACTTATTTATTCTCCAAGTGCTTTTAGGATCCACACCAATTCTCTTTAATGTAGTCTGTCCTCCTCTTTTAAATTGTTTTAAATTGATTTTATATTATTTTATATTGTTTTCCCATTGTATTTTATTATTGTAAAGCACCCTCAAAGTGCCATTTAAAGGTAGGGGAGCTCTATAAAAATAAAATTATTATGATTACTTGAATTACAGTAAAAAAAAAACTTACTGTTAAATAAATCTGAGGGAAACAGTTTTAGTCATAGATATCATGTTATCTTCAACACATTGACAAAGTTTTAATCATCTGTAGGGATAGGCCACAAGATGACACCGGCCATGAAATAAAACCTAAAATGGCCACCCACAGGAAGAGGAAATTGATGGGCGGGGTTACCTGTATAAAGGAGAGGCAAGCAGGAAGCTAAAGGCAGTCTGCTTTAGATTGCGAGAGGGAGAACACTTCTGCAGTCTGCTCCTGAAAAAAGGAGGCCTGAACCTGTATCAGATACAGTGAGAAGAGCCTGGAAGTGAGTGAGGATAGCTAGCCAATGGAGTGGGCATGGCTAGGCTGCCTGTGTTATATGATTGACTGTGTGCTGAATTTATTTTATTTTTATTTATTTATTTCGTAGATTTTTATACCGCCCCATCCTGCGAAGCAGCTCGGGGCGGTTAACAACAATAAAAATAGTTTAAAACATTTAAAATAAAATATAAAATACATCAATAAAACAGGGCAGTGTGCATAAATAAATATATAAGTGGGGGATTAAAACTCACCCCCCCC
>QEPC01015466.1:2632009-2662108 GCA_003113815.1 Sphenodon punctatus | reverse complement strand
CATTGGACATACACTAACTACTTTTACCACAAACAAGGATATTTGAACGGGATAACATTTACACCCCAAACCTTAACAATGAATTTGGGGTAGAAAATACACCCCAAACACTAAAAATGTTTTTACAATCATGACAATGGAGCAGGGTTAGGCAGATTTACTGTGTATCTGTTTGCCTCACAATTCATTTCTTAGTCAGATTGAAACTTTGGTGCTGCTTTAATGATATCAGTCAAATGCTCTCCTTCAACACCCTGTTTAAAATTCTCCTTTGCCATTATGTCAGTGAAAAATTTGCTTTCTTTTAAGTCTTGCCTGAAGGTTAGGGCTCTGCATAGCTTGAAAGCTTGTGTACTCTGACCAACAGAAACCAGTCCAATAAAAGCTGTCCTTTCAACTACCTTGTCTCCTGTCCTGCCTCTCTTAATAAGGGCTAGGATTTTGGTCACGTGTGGCAAGGACATAGCGTATCTTCCTTTGCTTCTCAGAGTTTCTCTCTCGATTGTTTCTTATCCTTTATACTTAAGGTGCAGCCACACAAGACGCCTGCCCCTCCCTGGGCAAATGAGCCACTGGATGTAGTGGCTCCTGTTTCCAGGGGCTGCCAGATGTTTGCCTAGTCCCAGGGTGGAGCAAACATCTGCTTACTCCACAATGCATCAGAGAAATCCCAAGGACATGTCATTGAGCAACTTTACCTCATTTGGGGTAAGGCTACTCAGGGCAGAGCAAGCCTGTGTGGCCAGGTGTGCTTGCCCGGCCGTGCTTGGGGCAACCCTGTGAGTGATGCGCGCTAGCACCTGTTGTAGCTTTGTCACAGTCAGGATTGGGAGGGGGGACGGGTCCAGAGTCCCTGGGCTGCTGGGAGGAGGGGGAGCCCAGCAGTGCCATGTGCATCCCCTTCTCCCACCTTGATAAACAGAACATTGGGGAGGGAAACCCAGAGGAGTGGGTGCGGGGGCTGCTTGTCAGGGTGGGGAGAGGCTCCTCTGGGCTCAGGATCCCTTCTCCCCCAATCTACCTGACTGACAGCTGATGGAGGGAGGGGGAACCTGGGAAGAGGGTGCATGCTCTTCGTGTGCTCCCCTTCCCCATTAACTGTCAGGCAGGGGGAGGACCATGCACCCTCCTCCAGCCCACCACCCCTGTCATTCTGAGACGGGGCCCATCTTTGTTATATGTTTATAGAATGGGTGTTTTTACACACACATTTCTCCTGTATGTTTGCTGTTACATCCTGAACTTTCTGTGTGTCTAAATCCCTCACCCAGATCTTAAATATCTGGCTCTTTTAATTTCTGCATAGAACTTCTTTCAGAACTTTTGTGTGTGAAAGATTCTCCTGGTAAACTGCTTTGCTCCAGGCAGCTGTGGTCACTTGGTTTCCATGGCAGCCTGTCACGTCTACAGCTGCGGCTACTTTAGGCTGTCTCAGGGCAGTGTTTGTGTGAAGAATGCATTCAAGAACTGCCTCAGGGCAGTGTGTGTGTGAAGAATGCATCCGGAACTTACTTGTGGATTTGTAAATCCAGAAGATTGAAAATTCTGGAACTTTAAGGTGTGTGTAAAAATGCCCAGTGTTTAGCACCATGCTCCCAGGCATTACCACTACAGACAGGGCAGCCAAAAGGTTTTTGGAGGCCCACAGGAAAATGCTATATGAAGCCTCCTCCTTCTCCAAAGGCTCTGTTTCTAGTCTCATTCATATAATACATGAGGTAGAGGGAGGAGTGGGGCCCTCTCTGAAGTAGACGTCCCTATCTGAGCCCCCTTCTCTTCAGGTTTGGCATCAAATAATTAATTCTGTAATCATAGTGACCTCTGTCTACATAGTCTCCTAGAGAGAGAATGTGGTTGCCATGTTGGTCCCAAATGTTTCACCAACAGAAGTTGGTCCAATAAAAGATATCATTTGAACTATGCTGGTTAAAAACAAACATACCAGTAGCCTGCTTTGGCCCAGGGGCCACCAGCACATCTGTTGTTACGTCACCAGATGTTGGTCTGCTTCTGCTTCAAGGTGGGTAGGTGGCTAGCCTAGGTTGTGTCCTTGGAAAATGTCCGAGGTTACAGCCCAGGCTAAGGGCTGCCCATGTGGGCCAATGCAGGCTAGTGTGTCTGTATGGCCCCACCATACCTGCCTTGGAAAAGGGGCCACTATGGCTGCCCATCATGGAGGGGAGTGGAGTGCTGGGAGCAGGGGGAGGGGGCCATGTTGGCTACAGTTTCCTGCCCTGGGCAGGGGAGACATGTACACTGGCCACATGTCTGTTTTTACCCTTTGTCTACATCTCTTACATAGTCTTCAAAAGATTTCAGGGGTGGGGTTTAAAGCCAATACAACAGTGAGGCATAACTCACCTTCTACTGAGCCCATCTTATACCATCCAGATGGCCAGGCCATTTCTACAGTCAGAAAGTGAGACTGAGAGAAGTGACTAGCCCAAAGTCACCATGAGAGAACCACATTTGAGCTCAGGACTCCTAGTTCCAGTACCAATATGCTATTGACTGGACCACATTGATTGTCCAGAGAGTAAGATTTATTTTTAAAAAAATCTCATAGCTAATCTAAAGCTACCAGAACTTTCCACACCCTGTTCTCTCACTTCAGCCTAGCCTTACCTCAGCCTTCCTGACTTGACCCCTCCTCAGGATTGTTTTCCAGGCATTAAAATCTTGGCAACATCTCCTGACCATGTTTTATCTCCTCTGTCAAGACTCACCATTGGCCCAGTCCTCCTTGGTGTTAATCTCTGTCTTACACCACCCATGGCCTGGTAGCCCTTACAGTTTGAGCTTCTCTGAAGTGGGCCATTCCAGAATGGCCTGATGTAACCAGACAAAGGCCCCAACAACCAATCAGGAGGGCTCACCAGACAAAGACCAGATGCAGGTCCCAACAGTCAATCAGGAGGGCTGGCCAAACAAAGGCCTTGGCTATAGCCCCTTCAAAACCAGCCTCTAACTACTAGGAATTAGGACAAAAGGTTTCTGGTTCTGAAGAACACTGATATGGCCTTTTTTAAAAGAAAGAAAGAAAGAAAGAAAGAAAGAAAGAAAGAAAGAGGCAAATATTTCTATCTTGGAACTGAATAAATAAGAACTCAAATAGCCAAGAATGTGAATTTTGAAAATACTGTACCATGCACAGAAAATATGTGAAATATGACATTATATGAAAATATCCCTTTCCCTCATAGCATGATTAAACAGGCAATATTGGTCTTAATTATCCCCTTTAATCCTAAAATCTGGCAGCTTCAGAACAAGAGAGGTTCATATGACTTCTTTATTTTCTGTTACCTTGGATCCCAGTGATGCGCATTGCGCATAGCACTTTGAGTCTCAGGTTCAAAACAACCACAAAACTCAAAGCAAATTCTACCTGAAATCAGGCATCATTTCAGCCTGACACCACAAATGAGCTGGGTTCTCCTATAACTCTGCTCAGGCTTTCAAAAAGGATTGGGAGACTCCATGAATGTGGAATTTTCTGGGGCTTGGGAGTCTGGTTACAATTTGTTTTTCCTTAGTGCTAATAAAAAGAGAAGAAGGAGGGAGAGTCAAGAGAGAATGTGAAGAAGGGAGAGTCAAGAGAGAACCATCTTCTGCTGTGTGGTACCACCCAGGTATATGAAGGCTGGTGCCTGCCTATGGGCACTATCTGCTACGCTGCCATTTGGCAGCATTGGGGCATGGGATCAGATAACATGGGGCAGTGACTTACAAAGTTTGGAAGACCTTCTCGTATCCTTGTGTTCTCCTGTGGGAAGATAAATTGTGTTGTTTTGTTGAATGTTTCTATGGGATGTGGGAAGGCAATGTGGAAGTGGAGGGAAGAAAGAGTGGATGGGTTGGATAGAGGGGGGAAATGCCACAACTCACTGTAATGGGGAGGGGGGTATGAGCATGAAAAGATGGGGATTCCCTTGGGTGAGAGGCATGGGAATGGGTAGAAATTCTGTTAATTGTATTCTATTGCTCAGCTTTTATTGTACAATGGATGTGTGAGTTGACTGCACTGTATTTATTTATATTTGTTTTGACATGTGGCATGTAAACCACCCTGAGCTTTCCTGGGAAGGTAAGGGCTCAAATTGAAAACAACAATAATGCAACAGTTTCTATGTCATTGGCATTTGCTTAGAACTGATTCTGTGCAATAAGACTCTCGAACTGTGACTATACAACTTGCCATACGGCCTCGCTGCCAGATTCTCAGCACAAGTCATTTAGTACTCCCTTTCTTTCACCAGACTCATGTCAGGCTGCAAAGCAAGCACCATCCATTCATTTTACAGTAAGAAAGACTTCGGTACAAATACTAGTAAGTGCAGTGTCGCAGAAAAATGTGTGAACGCATGCAAAAGAGAGACAGGCAACAAGCAGAAAGGCAAAGAAAGAATTATGAGGATAAGACCAAATCCCTAGCCCATAGATCCACCCTAAGGGAAAATTACAGGCAAGAAAATGAAGCAGGAACCAAGAAACAGCTGCAGAAACAAGCGGACCACAGGAGTAGAAACAGGACATCCCCACATAAGCTGTTACATTAATAGCCAAATAAAGGGGAAACCCCACCAGTCATGAGGGATACTTTGAGCAATAATGATCAAACAACTAACTGTCTGACACAAACTGACAACCAGGTCCACTCTATGGGTGTATTCAAGGGAGATACTGCCTGTGCTTGGAGGCAGGAGGGCAGGTAGGCTGGAATGGGCCCTGGTGCAGAAGATGGAAAGGGGTCCTGCTCTCTCAGCATCAGGGGGAGCAACTGCACCAAGAAGCGTACCCCCTCCCTCAACTCATAGGCCCTGTGCAGCTGCACCCTCTGTCCTTACGCTACACCCTTGCTTGGAGGGGTTGAGAGTGCAGTCAAATCTACTTCTTTGTCTTTGTGAGATGGTTTGATGATTAGAGGTGGCAATAGAGCCCAGCTGTCAGCCACCAAAAGGCTTGCCAACCTTGGCACTTACGCTCCAAGTTCAAAGAAAAGCCCCCCCCCCCCCACAAGCTTCCAACTGGAACTCACCACTTCTGTGCCAGTGGCCCAGCCTGTGGATAGGAGGAAAAGAACTGCCATTGGGTTGTTGCCAGCATGTATCAAATTATCTTTTCATCTTATACTCCCAGTACATCTTCTACTTTGTAGGAACCAAACACAGGGGGGAGGGGGGCAATGAAGAGTTCAATTTTTTTGGCAGTATGGTTTCAGGCACATTAACAACTCTAACATACACTATTACTCAGACCTTCAGAGAGTGCTTGAATTTCACTTGTAACACAATTGTTTCAGTCTCTGGCTTCAAAACTCTCTCTGGCTTTTTTTGCCACTTAACTTGTTTTCCTTTGCAGTCATATTTTTAGCCATCTACTGCGCTTTTGCTAGCTGCGGAAATGCTGGCAATGCACATCATATTTTAGTGAGTCACTTGCGGCTCACGCTGAAGTTTATATTTGTGTGGATGTGATACAATCCCACTCCAGTGGCATTTCAAGCGACAGTCAGGCTGGCTGGGTAATGACCCCCCTTTTTTTCAGGGTAGGGGGCCACCCTTGTCTCCACATTGTGCCACTTTAAGCCAGCTCCTTCTGCAGTTCACCTGAAGCTAAGGAAGGAGTGTTTAGTGTAACAAGAAGTAGATGGCACACACAGAGGAGACCAAATGGAGTTTTGCTGCCCACTCTAAAGTTTGGCTCCAGTAACTCTCCAGGCATTTAAAGTGGGCAAACCAATGATCCAGGTGGAGAGAAGTTAAGGATGCTTAAATTATCTGGACTCAACTTAGCTCTTGGCCAGTTTGGTACCATCTGAAGCCATAGCAGGAAACAAGTGTGGTCTTTGGACTTAACCTGAAAAGAAGCCAAGCAGGGACAGGGGGGAGCTGGTGCTGCAGCTTGGAGAGATTTATATTTATATTATTTATTTTAAATTAAAAATTTTATGCCGCCCCCTCCTGCCTCAGACATCTCAGGGCAGCTCACAGCATATTAAAAACATTTTAAAACATTAAAATAAACAATAATAATTCAATTAAAAACAATATAAAATCCCATCCCCACCACCACCACCACCCTAACCCAACCCAGTCACCCCATCTCCCTTGGGAAAGGCTTGGCAGAACAGCCAGGTCTTACATTGAGTGAAAACAGACATGACACTAACCACCCTTGGTGGTTATTTATGCATGTTGCAGGGCTGCATAGGGCACCAATACAGCCCTGTAACTGGCAAAATGCTCCCTTCACCACAGCCACCACCTGGGCATCCAAGCAGAGCTGTGGGTCCAGGAGCACCCCCAGACTCCGGACCTGAGAAACATGGGGAGGACGGACCCCATCAGTGATGGGGGCCACCACTCCCTCCGCTCTCCCCACAACATCACCTCCATCTTGTCAGGATTAAGCCTCAGGCAGCTCGCCCTCATCCAATCCCCCACAGCGGACAANATACAGCCCTGAAACATGCATAAATAACCAACAAGGGTGGTTAAAAGGTGGTTAGCGTCATATCTGTTTTCACCCATTGTCTGTGGAAAGCCAGGAGACCGGTAGCCAAGCGGATCTCTGACAGGAGGGAATTCCACAGCCGTGGTGCAGCCACAGAGAATGCCCTCCTCACAGTGGACACCCGGGAAACCTGGGGGACCTCGAGGAGGGTGCCCCCAGCTAACCGCAGGGACTGCTCCAGGACCTGGAGGGTGAGGTGGTCCTGCAGATAGGTGGGGTCCAAGCTGTTTAGGGCTTTAAAGGTCAACACCAACACCTTGAATTGGGCCTGGAAGCCAGTAGCCAGTGCAGAAAGTAAAGCACCAGTGTGATATGCTCGAGTCAGCCCATACCTGTCAAGAGATGGGCCACCACATTCTGCACCAGCTGAAGCTTCTGAACCAACACCAAGTGTAGCCCCACATAGAGGACATTGCAGTAGTCCGGTCTCAAGGTAATAAAAGCATGGATAACTGTGACCAGATCCGAGTCCGAAACATACAGCCTAAGCCGACGCACCATGTGTAACTGGCAAAATGCTCCCTTCACCACAGCCACCACCTGGGCATCCAAGCAGAGCTGTGGGTCCAGGAGCACCCCCAGACTCCGGACCTGAGAAACATGGGGAGGACGGACCCCATCAGTGATGGGGGCCACCACTCCCTCCGCTCTCCCCACAACATCACCTCCATCTTGTCAGGATTAAGCCTCAGGCAGCTCGCCCTCATCCAATCCCCCACAGCGGACAAACACTGGGTAAGCACCAAGACTGCTGGGCCTAAGTCGGAGGAAAATGAGAGATATAACTGGTTGTCATCAGCATATTGATGACATCTCACTCCATACTCCCTAACAACCTCTCCCAGAGGCTGCATATATACAACGAACAAGAGAGGAGATAAGATGGAACCCTGCGGTACTCCACACGTGAGGCCCCGGGGGGGGGGAGATGAAAACTCCCCCAGCACCACACGCTGGGTTCTCTCATCCAGGAAAGAGTGTAACCATTCAAGAACAGTTCCGCCAATCCCTGCCTGGTCCCGCAGCCAAGTCACCAACAACTCATGATCAATGGTATCAAATGCATCCAAGATATCTAACAGCATCAGCACGATCAAATGACCCCAGTCCATCTCACAGTAGAGGTCATCGGCCAAGGCCATAAGTGCAGTCTCCATGCCATAACTTGGACAAAAGCCTGACTGTGAGGGATCAAGAAGGTTAATCCGGTCCAAATGCCCCTGAAGCTGATGAGTCACCACCTGTTCATGTTAGTGACTGGCCGATAACTGGCAAGGGCGTCAACATTCAAAGATGGTTTCTTGAGCAGGGGCCGCATCACTGCCTCCTTGAGACAGTCCAGCACCCTGCCCTCCCCAAGGGAGGCGCTGACTATCCCCGCCAGCAACAGCCCCAATGTCTGCCGGCTAGCCTTAACCAGCCAGGACAGGCATGGATCTAGTTTACAATAGGTGGCTCGAACAGTCCCAAGAGCATCCCCTGCATCTGAGGGCGACACCGCCCGAAACTCATCCCATAAAACAGGACAAGGGGCTTCCACTGCCTTTGACCCATTCCCTACTGGAAAAGTCACATCAAAACTGTGGTGAATTTGAGCGATTTTATCCACAAAAAAGTCCACAAACAAATTACAGTGAGCATTTGATGGTTTTACATCCAGGCGGAGGGAGGCTGGACTGACCAGCCCCCTCACCACCCGGAACAGCTCAGATGGGCGTGACTTAGAAGACGCAATGAGGGTAGCAAAGAAAAACTTCTTTGCTGTCCACACCGCAACGGCATAGGTACATAACCAGACTCTATGCCGTAACTGGTCAACTTCAGTACACAAATGATGCCACCGTCGCTCTAACTGCCACCCTTCCTGCTTCACATCCGCCGCAGCTCCCCGGTATACCACGGCTCAGCATTGGGCTGGACTCTCCTAACGGGTCAACCGGGAATCACCATGGAAAAGGAATCACTACATAAGAGGCTAAACTGTAAGACTTCTATATGGATTTGCTTTGTGTTAAAATTTCACTGCTACCCGATTTTTTTTTTATTTTTTTTTAGTAAACTTTGGTTTGCTCCAAATAGCACCTATTGTTGTTCTGTGTTATTATCTAGGTAGCTACCTCCAATGAGGGGGATGAACACTGGGCATGCTGCCCTGAAGAGATGGTTCCATTCCATCACCCCAGAAGCCTGCATAGTAAAGAGGTACAACTATACAGGGGACTTAAGGCAACCGAGTGAACAAGGAGTGTGCTGCTGGCTGGCCCCATCCTAAAGCAACAAGCCACCCCACAGGTGCAAGGCACTGGGGATTTTGGTCTTAGGTTTCCCTGAAGTTTTATCCCAGGAGCTGTTCTTAGGTAGCTTTCTCACCATGGGCAAATCAAGTCCCTGATGCTGACAAGGCTGCAGGGTCAAACTGGAACTCACTCTTGCATTAGAGTGGAGTTGAAATAAATATCTTCAGCAAGTATTGTATCCAACAATTGCTTCAAATTGGGCCCAGCAAAGTGGATATGAACTGCTATTCATTTCCTGCTCTGTTGTCAGAAATTAGTATCAATTTCTGTCACCTCAAAATGTTGGTAACTGTGTTTCAGCACTATTAGCATGTGATGCTGAAACAAAGTAACTAAAATACTGAAATGACCCAAATAAATGCAGACGCCAATATAATTTCCATGGTGAATATTTATTTGGCTATTCAGTGGGCTGTCCAAAAAATGCAAATATAGCTCCACCCCAGAACACCAAGGTTTGGGCAGAGAAGGATCATTCGAATCCATGACAGCGGTAAATGCCAAAGCTATGTTTAGTTCCCATTTGCTTTAATGATATCATAGATGTATTCTGGGTAATGTTTATACAGAGGTCCCGGACCTCCCAGCTTTCCGAAATTGTTGTAAGACCTGACTGTTCCGTCAGGCATTTGGCAAGGGAGAGGGGTGAGGGGTGGGGGTTGGTGAGGGAGGGGGGCATGGTTTTTATTCTTTTCTTTTGTATTGATGTTTTATTATATCTTATGAATTTTTTGTGTGTTTATTGTTTACGTTGTTAGCCACGCGGTGTTCCCTGTGGCAAGAGGGGCGGGGTATAAATTTTTAAAATAAAATAAAAACCTGATCACTGAGGGGAGCAAAGCACAGCAGTCGTTGGATAATTTTTAACAAGGCCTTTTACTCATGATATTGTTCCACTGGTGCAGGAAGCTCACAGTGAAAGCAGAAAGCGGCCGTCCGGGTAACATACAAGAGTGTGCCATAAAACAGACGCTTAGGAAGCAATGAGAGAGTATCAAGGGTGGTGAAGCCGAGATTATGTAAAATCCCACCAGGATCTGCCCTGGGACCAGTGTTGCTGAATTTATTTATTATTGACCTGAAGGAGAATGAGGATTTGACAGTGATTTGTGGGTGATACAGAGCTTAGAGGCTTATCAAATAGAGAAGCAATAGATCATTAATACAAATGGTTTAGACAACTTGGAGACTGGATCAGCACAATGAAAGCTGAGATTTAATGGAAAAAAGTGTCAGACAAAGCACTTACAGGAAGATTAATACGCAGAACATATGCACCAGTTATGTCTGCTTTGCTTATATAAGGAATAAAGAAACTTATATCTGAATTCTCCATTTACTTGTACCACCTTTACTCCTGTTTAACATTTAACAGATCCATTTCCAACTAACACTGATGTAAGAGAGCTCAGAACTAGACATTTATGGGTAAGCATTGAAAACATGCTTCCTGACACTTGAGAAGCAATGAGAGAGTATCAAGGGTGGTGAAAAATAGGAACAGAGATTAGGTAAAATCCCACCAGGGATTGCTATTGCCCAGATAGGTTTGGGGAATGTATATGTAACATTTTACTGTTGAGAGCTGGGCCTGAACAACAGGGAATGGTTTGCCCCACAGTGACCTGTTGGGTACTTCTCCAGGCAACTGAGATTGGCCACTGTCAGAGACAGGATGCTGAGCTTGATGGACCATTGGTCTGACCCAGTATGGCACTACTTATGTTCTTAGGCCATTCCATCAGCATTCTGACCTTATCCTGGCCAAACTGCCATTGAAGGTTGACCAGAACAGTCAGCTAGATAAAATATTTTTTCACATCACCATGTTAAAGTTTGTCTACAGTAGGAGGTAAATGGAGTTGGGCAGGACTGGCCTTAGGGCAGGACAGAAGCTTCCCTATACTACACTGCATTAGGGCCAACAGGAGTCTCAGAAGAAGCAGTGGTGGACCCTAGGAGTGGCTGAGACAGAGCCTTCTACCACTGCTTCCAAGACTCCAGGGGCCATACTGCTGCCAATGCCACTGAGGTTCATAGCAGTAGGACCCAGAAAGCCATGGAGGTGGGGCTCCAGGGGTCTCAGGATGGCAGTGGTAGCAGCAGTAGTGGGATCCCTGGAGTCTCAGGGTGGAAGTGGAAGCACCAGGAGCCCAGGGGTGAGGACAATGAGGCCTCACCACCACTTATGGGGCCTGTTGTCACTGTTCCTGGGGCAGGCACTTCCTGCAGGGCCTACCCGCCTGACCTCACTCAGGTAAAACCTGCTCTCCTCATCTCTGGTGACACACATAAACACCAAGGACCCCTTGGCTTCCCAGAACCCCCCCCCCACCCCCTTCTCTTCCTACCACAACCCTGACCCTCCTGCCTCCAAACTGTAAATTGTAAGGAGTTCGGCCAGGCCTGGCTTCAGACTGTAGCAAAGTGTATACGATAGGTTTGGGCTAGGATATATACTACAACCACATAATATTTAGATCTAATCTCACAAAGTATACTTAGGGTTCAGCTGGGATTTTTTTCAGTAATCTCGAGTCAGAACAACCTTGCAAACGGATACCTGTGAAGGACTCTACTTAGAATTCCCATCTCCATGTCCACTGGCATGCTAGTCACTGGACCACCTGGCCTTCATGAAAGGATGTATAGGAATTAAAGGAGAGTAAGAACATTATATCAAGGAAAAAATACAACCTTTGGAAAGCGTATAAAATCATTTTGCAAGACACAGAATAAACTTGAAAAAAACTCTGATAAACATAGAATGCTTCCCATTCAAATGAATTCTTATTTCATTTCTGGTAACATCAGGAGTTCTAGTTAACCACAAGGTTTAATGCATTGAGTAAAACAGCTGCACATTATTTAAAAATCTTTAAATGACAAGACTGACTGAAAAATTATAACTGTTCTGCTCTGGCCTTTTGGCTTCCAGTCTGTTTTCCCAGCTTACAATAGCAGGTCAAGAGACATTAACATGAATGAGTATTGCGTCTGGAATGTTTTATTACAACATTAAACCTCAGAGCTGGAGTAGCTAGACTAGCCATGCTATGCGTAACATGGGACAAGAGGCAACTATAGTTGGACTTCCTTCTCCCATCCTCCAACCTGAATTCACATTTCCTTCTCTTCTCTCTCACCCAGATTTTTTAAAACTGATCAGTTCAATTCACTTTCTAAGTAACTAATGGAAATGTCTCCAAGGAGTCTTTAAAAAGAAAAAATTAAATTACTTTAGAAATCTTCAGTTGATTGCTTTACATATAATGAGTCTATTTACATCACAGGCCAGGGAACCTCTGGCCCGTGGGCCAAATCTGACCTATGGCCACTGTAGCAGGGTCAGGTTGGGTGCCTGACCCCGGCGCTTTAAGGAGGATTAGCACTTGTCTGGGAAGCGTAGGCACTGAGGCAGTGCAGGACAGCACCCAAAGATGTTGCAGCTGAGCTAGCCCCAGAGCCAGGCAACAAAGTGGCTAATGCGGGCCAGCTGGGCATGGCTTGGCTAACCCTAAGCCTAGGAAGTTGAGTCTAGAATGCAGTTGGAGTAGACAACAAGAGAGGCAGGACTCAAGGAGGGCTTTGCCTGTACAGACAGTGGGTGGGGCCCCGGCTGCCGAAGGGACTGTGCCTGGCCAGAAAGGGACCAGTGCCAAAAGCATGCTAGAGTCCCTATGTATGCCTGAGACTGTGACAAATGAAAACTTTACTGAGAATCCATGAGATCTGAGTTCTTGGGAAGCTGGAGCTGGACATGACTGGTCTCTCTGAAACGTTGCCCTGCTACAACCATATTTTATTTGACCACATTCCAGTTCTCAGATCTGACCCAAGGATCTACTTCCTACCTTCATGTATTGAAAGAATGACCTCACAGGAAGGGAGTGGAGGCGTGGGCATGTACTCAAGGACAGGGGCTGTGTCATTAGAACATAAGAAGTGCCATATCGGGTCAGATCAATGGCCCATCTCATCTAGTATTCTAGGTCTCCCCTTCTGACCAGCTTTGACAAATAGCCATTTATGGCCTATTATCTAAACACTTATCCAATCCTTTTAAAAAGCCAGCTACATTATTAGCCTTCACAACATCTCTGGCAATGAGTTTCACTGTTTATAGTACACTGAGTAAAGTAGTACTTCCTTTTATCTGTTTTAAATCTGCTGCCACTAAATTTCATAGGATGGCCCCAAATTTTCGTATTTTGAGAAAAAGATCGATGACATAGATCTATGATTTGGATCCTCCTCTTCCTTCCCCATTCTGAGCACATCCCTGAAGCGCTTCCTTCCCCAGATTCTATCTGACCCACAGAGCTTGTATCGATCTTCACAGAAGCCCATGGAAAGGGAAAAGGTTCCCCCCGTTCAACTTACAGCTAGTGTTTCAGACCTACATCTAGAAGGATTTCCTTTAATCAGTCTTCATTTTCTTTCACCAGCTCACTTCCTTCCATTAATCATACATAGAGGTTCTGGTGGCTAAATTTAGGCTTCTAGGTAGGAGACTGAAATCCAGAACCTCTAGGGTAGCATTAGCAGAAAGGGTCCCAGTTCCACACGCAGGACCCCAGAGGCAGGCTGTGCTCCAGAGCCTCAATGTGTGAATGAGACGATGGTGAAGGGAAGAGGAGTTTAGATTAATTAGGAACTGGGGAACCTTTGGGGAAAAGGAGAGCTTATACCGATGGGATGGGCTCCATCTTAACCCAAATAGAACCTTGTTGCTGGCACTAAAAAGTAAAAAGGAGATAGAGCAGTTTTTAAACTAGAATTCAGGGGAACGCTGACAGGCACTGAGGACTGCATGGTTCAGGCCAAGGCATCTTCAAAGGATGTCATTAATTCAGGGGAATTAGAGTATCCTAATATAGAAAATAGGATAGGAAAGAAGCCTTGAGAGCACAGGTAGAAATCTGTGCAGAACAGACAAACTTAAATGATCCCAAAATAACTGAAATAGTTGCTTATAAGATGCAGAATAGGAATAAAAGGAATACATTTAAGTGTCTATATAAAATGTTAGAAGTCTAAAATGTAAGATGGGAGAATTAGTGTGTATGGCACTAAATGAAGATATAGACATAAAAGGAATTTCAGAGTCCTGGTGGAATGATAACCAATGGCACATGGTAATACTAAGGAACAAAATCTATCAAAATTACAGATTAGTTCAAGTAGGTGGTGGTGGAGGGGATTGGAACTTCTGTTACTGATGGAGTCCGGACCCCCTCTGATCAATCAGATTGGCAGCCTTGGAGTGCTTCTGGACCCCTTGCTGTACCTGGATTGTCAGGTTACGGCAGTGGCCAGGAGCACTTTTCACCACCTCCATTTCATGAGGAGGCTGCGGCCTTTTCTTTCTGACTCGGATCTAGCCACTATCATTCTTACTTTCATCACCTCAAGGCTAGATTACTGCAATGCGCTCTATCTGGGGCTTTCCTTGATACTGTTCGGAAGCTGCAGCTGGTGCAGAATGCACCAGCTTGCCTCCTTTTGGGGGTAGGGCACCGGGACCATTGGCAAATTGGAACGGGTTCAGAGGCGAGTGACAAAGTTGGTGAGGGGTCTGGAAACCAAGTCCTATAAGGAAAGGTTGAAGGAGCTGGATATGTTTAGCCTGGAGAAGAGAAGACTAAGAGGAGACATGATAGCCATCTTCAAATATCCGAAGGGCTGTCACATAGAAGATGGAGCAGACTTGTTCTCTGTTGCTCCCGAGGACAGGACTAGAACTAATGGGCTCAAATTACAAGAAAGCAGATTTTGGGTAAACATTAGGAATAACTTCCTAATGGTAAGAGTTGTTCAACAGTGGAACTAACTGCCTAGGGAGGTGGTGGGCTTTCCTTTACTGGAAGTTTTCAAACAGAGGCTGGATGGCCATCTGTCGGGGATGCTGTAGCTGTGGATTTCCTGCATTGAGCAGGGGGTTGGACTAGATGACCTCTGATGTATCCCTTCCAACTCTATGACTACATTACACCAGTGCTCCAAAGTCTGCACTGACTTCCTATAACTTTCCAGGTGCAAATCAAGGTGCTGTTTTTAACTTTTAAAGACCTATGTGGTCTGGACCTCACACCCCATTGCAACCCCTGCGATTGGTGGGGGACACCTCCTTGTGGATACCATCTATTAGCCTTCTTCATACAACAAGGGCTTGCATGGAGGTGTTGTCAGTTGCTGCCCCGCTGCTTTGGAACTCCCTCCCTGGAGGTTCATTTGAGCCCAGACCTGGATGTCTTCTGGAGGTCATGTAAGACTTTTCTTTTTGAAAAGGCAATTGGTTGCCAGGGGATTGGGAAGTGGTATTGGGCAGTTGTGGGAGGGTTTGCCAGTTTTAAGCGGGGGGGGGGGTTGTATTGGTTTTTAATGTTCTTGTGATTTATGAGCCACCCTGAGCGTTTGGGAAAGGGTGGCATATACATTTTAAATAAATAAATAAATAAATATGTTAGAGACAGCACTGAATCAAGAAGAATTAAAATATTACAGGAAGCGAACTGTGCTTTGGAATCTCTACGGATAGAAATTCCATGCGAAACGGGGAACTGTATAGCAGTGAAACTATACTATTGACCCCCTGATCAGAACAGTGAGGTTGACTATGAAATGTTAGTGGAGATTAGACAGGCTATTAAAGTCAGAAATACACCAATAATGGGTGATTTCAATTTCAATTACCCTATTGATTGGGTAAATGTCTTCTCGGGGTTGTGACATGGAGGTAAAATTTCTATATGCCATAAATGAATGCTTCTTGGAGCAGCTGATCATCAAACCAACAAGAGGGGCTACTTTGGATCTAGTCCTAACTGGAATGCGGGAGGTAGTGGTGGTAGTGCCACTTGGTAATAGTGATCATAATATAATGAAATTCAACATATTTACAGGAGGGAGAATGACAAATACAACTAACTATACCTCAGCAACATTAACTTTAAAAAGGGGATCTATGTAAAAATGAGGAAACTACTCATAGGGAACTTAAAAGGAGCAGTTGTGAGGATTAAATGTCTACAAGAAGCATCAAGTCATTTTAAAAACAGCATCTTGTAAGGAAGCCCAGAATAAATGTGGTAGCAAGAGGACCAAACATCCGCCTGCATGGCTAAATGGTGAGGTGAAGAAGGGTATTAGAGCCAAGAAGGTGTCCTTTAGAAAATAAAACACTAGTCATAATGAAGAAAATAAGGAAGAGCATAAACATCAACAAATTAGATGTAAAACATTATTAAGGCAGGCCAAGAGGAAATTTGCATGACGACTTGCTATGCAAAAACTAATAAGGAAACTTTTTTTCAAGTAATCAGAAACAAGAGCCTGCTAGAGAGTCAGTTGGGCCATTAGATGACCAGGGAATGAAAAGGGCACACGGGGAAGATAACGACATTGCAGAGAAGCTGAATGAATTCCTTGCTTCGGACGGTGGAGAATGTTGGGGAGATACCCACACTGGACCAAGTCTTTGTAGGCGATGAACTGGAAGAACTGTCACAAATAAGTGTACCTCTGGAGGAGGTTCTAGAGCAAAGTGACAAAGTAAATAGTAAAAAAATCACCAGGACCAGATGGTATTCATCCCAGAGTTCTGAAGGAGCTCAGATAGGAAAGTGCAGAACTGCTATTGGTAATTTTTTACCTATCACTAAAATCTGCCACTGTGTACCTAAGAATTGGTGGGTAGTGAATGTAGCGCCTATATTTAAAAAGGGCTCCAGAGGCAATTTTAGAAACTACATACAGGTGAGTATGATATCTGTGCGGGGCAAACTGGTGGAAATGGTTAAGAACAGGGCATATTGGGCATAATTATGGGCATATTGATAAAAACGGCATAATGGGGAAGAGTCAACATGGACTTTGCAAAGGGAAGTCGTTCCTCACTAATCTATTGGACTTTTTTGAGCATGTAAATAAGCATATGGATAAGAGTGAGCAAGTTGACATAGTGTATCTGGATTTTCAGAAAGCATTTGATAAGGTCCCTCACAAGAGACTATTGAGGAAATTAAATGGTCATGGGATAGGAGGTAGTATCCTATCATTAGGGTGACCATACCTCCCCTTTAAAGAGGATATTTATGAAAAATACATGATGCAGGGCTGCATTTGTTCCAGTGCAGCTCTGTACCATGTATTTTTCATAAGCATCCTCTTTTAAAAGGGAGGTATAGCCACCCTACCTATCATGGATCGATAACTCGTTAAAGGATAGGAAGTAAAGAGTAGGACTAAATGGTTGGTTTTTGGAATGGAGAGAAGTAAACAGTGGCGTGCCCCAGGGATCTGTACTGGGACCAGTGCTGTTTAATATATTCATTAATAATCTGAAAAGGGGAGTAAAAAGTAAGGTGATCAAGTATGCAGATGACAAAGTTATTCAAGGGAGTTAAAATCCGAGTGGACTGTGAAGAATTGCAGGAGGATCTTGAAAGACTGGGTGTCTGGACATCTAAATGGCAGATGAAATTTAATGTTGACAAGTGCAAAGTGATTCACATAGGGAAAAATAATCCAAATTATATGTATGCAGTGCTGGGTTCTAAATTAGGGGTTACCGCTCAGAAAAAGGATCTTGGAGTCGTTGTGAACAATCCATTGAAATCCTCAGCTCAATGTGCAGCGGCGGCCAAAATAGTAAACAGGATGCAAGGAATTATTCAGAAAGGGATAAAGACTAAAACTGAAAACATCATATTGCTGCTATATAAATATATGGTGCAACTGTACCATGAATATTGTGTGCAGTTCTGGTTGCCCCAGGCTAGATAGGTTAGGGCTCTTCTGCTTGGAGAAGAGACAAGTGAGAGGGGATATGATAGAAGTTTATAAAATCATGAGTGGTGTGGAACAAGTAACTGGGGAGCAATTATTTACTCTTTCAGATGGAGTAAGTACTAGAACTAGGGACACTCCATGAAACTAGTTGGTAGCAGGTTTAAAACAAATGTATTTGTTTCACTCAACGCACAATTAACTTATGGAATTTGTTGCCAGTAGTATAGCTGGGTTTAAAAAAGGATTGGATAAGTTCTTTGAGAGTAGATCCATTAGTGGCTAGTAGCCAAGTAGGTTTAGGGGATGTAACTCCTTGCTGTCGGGAGCTGAGAGTGAACAACAGGGAATGGATTACCTATTGGGACCGATTGGGTACTTTCCCCAAGCAACCGAGATTGGCCACTGTTAGAAACAGGATGCTGGGCTCGACAGACCATGGGTCAGACCCAGCATGGCACTTCTTACGTTCTTATTTTATGTTGGAGTCAGAAAGTGTCCTTTATGGCTTCGTAACAAAGTATGTGGCAGGCACATAGCTGGGGAGGCCAGGGGTGCACCACCCCTCAATAAATTATCCCTCCCCTAGAAAGAAGATGGGTTCCAGGTTTCCTCCGTCAGTTTCTTAATCTGAAAAAATTGCCCCCGTTGTCATGTAGTCTTCCCCCACTTCCCATGCCAATGCCATAGCTACACGCTTGAATGGGGGTGCAGGCTTGGCAGCTGGGAGTAAAAGGCCTCACATCGTCAGCTTCACATGGTCATGCAGCTTGTCAACCCACTCCTACTCTGCCTGCATTGAGAGAGGGCAAGTCAGACGTTCAGGAGGAGTGTGGTCCCACACACAGGTGTTAGCAGAAGAAAACAAGGCAGATAGTTCTTCCCCTGGCATTCGGTTACGGTGATAGTCTCTCTCCCCAGCCCCTGCCTGCACACTGTGCTTTGAGGGTTTAAGCAAACTCTCGCCACTCACTCATCCTATTTATGCCACCGCCATATATAGCAGTCAAAAAAAAAAAAAGAGGCATGAAATGAGATGACCAAGGCCTCACCGGGAAAATCCATGATCATATTATTTATACAGTAGTGGTGGTGTCTAGTGCTGAACAGGTACCTGCTCAAAGTGGTTTACAGTCTAGGAATATAACGTGTCAGTATTTTACTTTTCAGGTTGCTTTTTACTGTATCTGTCGCTGTCTTAATTTGTACTCTTAGAATAGTCACTTCATCTGTCTACCCCATTATCCAGGGTGTGAAATGGGAGTAATAAACCCATTTTGCTGTGGGATCCATGGAGTTAATTAGCATTGTTATAATGCTTTGAGTACATGAGAGGCTGCGTAAATGTTAAGGCCTATCCATAGTTGCCAGTTATAGTTGCAGTAGATTTCTTTTGAGGTTGGCAGAACATCTTCATCCTGGTTGGGTTCCTCAGCATGAATGTTTTGGTATGCAACAAAACACACAAACCTATTCCCACTGAAGCTAATGGCCAATTTCCCATTGACTTTAATGGTGCAGAATTAAGCCCTTAAAATACAGTTATTATGCTCGGAGGGTGGAATTTTTAAAGCAGATTAAAGTGATCAGGTTCCCTCTCTCATATTCCTACTTGACACTGATTTCCAATAGTGTGTTCACCAACCAGTTCTCTCAGGTTCCTTTAAAAATCCCAAATTGCAGGGCTGAGTTCTACTTTCAATGGAGCACCATTGGCTTTAACGTGAGCTGGACCCTACCTGCCCAAGTAGAGTATGCCCAACAGTAAAGAACTAGTGTATGAATGCGCTGCGTTCCAGTTATTGTGATCTGAAGGCTAGTTAATTTCCACAAATATTACTGCAGAGTATTTATAGATGGATTCCTAAACCATTGTTTGTCTGAAAATTCAAACCTAAATGGTTATTCAAAAGTCACTATTAAGGTGTTTGTAATATTTGATTTTAAAAGATTCAGTCACCCAATTAGGGTGCAAACTAATATTGGCCAATTTGGAGTTGGAAACAAAAGCCAGAAAAAACCTTGACATTTTAATTGGCCGTCATATAGATTAAATCAACTCCTGTTTTATATTCAGCTTTAGAGATGCAGGGTTGTCCAGTGGTTGGGTTGCTATCTGGAGACTAGGGGATATATTTTTCCTGTTTTGACAAGTTTTGGGCTGGGAGGCATGGGTGGTGGGGCAGGGGGCATGGATTCTGGGGTAGGCTTGGGTCCCAGCAATTTTTTTATTTGATATTTTATTTTATTTTACAAATTAAGCACCGAGTACCATGGGATTTTGATGACAATCCACTCACATAAACAATAAATAAGGGAAACAAGTAGTTCACAAACACATCAAAGACTGAAAAATATTCACACCAGATGTAAAACTGACCACTTTCTTTCAAGTAGCGTGGCCACCTCCAGGTCCAACAATGACAACCCTAGTCACCTAAAATGGCTACGAACTCCCCAATGTCAATCAAACCAAGTCTCTCTGAGTTTAGCTGAGGCTCAGCTCTAGCCTTCTCAGTGAGTTCTCACACATTCCTGAAGAGCTCCAGGAAGCTCAAATGATGCACACACTTGCCAACAGAAGTTGGTTTAATAAGGGTATCATACTTGGTATCAAACTAAAACCAAAGAAAATCAGAATTAGATTTTGCTATAAAAATAGCAATATTAGACCACTTAAAAATAGGTAGTTTAATTGAATTAATATTGCTCATAAATGAAAGTCTAATCATTCTGCGCACAAGCTATAACATAGCAACATCTGGTCTCCATGGTAAAATTAACCAAGGATGTGAGTTTATATGGCTCCATTTATCTGGAATAATCTGCATCATAGTCCTGCATGGGCACACATATTTTGGATTAAGAATGTCATATTCCTGGGTATAGGGAGTCTTCGTTAATATGGAATAAATCACTCAATTGGAAAGAAAGTGTTGACCTGAATATACAATATAGATTAACTAAACTGGTTTCACTAATCTATACTCATTAACATGGAACAACTCTGTCTGCTTTCTGATGTTACATGGGAGGGGCGGGCCAGGCGCTAATCCCTGCAATTGCAGAGCCGTGGCTGAGACTACACAAGTCGCAACCATGAAAGCAGCCTCTGTGTGCAGATAAGGCTGGAGGGTGTCTGGAATCTGGAGGCTATCTACCATGGGGCATAGTTACCATGAAGCAAGGGGGCTTGGTTGAGGCTGGGCCTGGAACTCTAGGGGGCCCTCCACAAAGGGCCTGAGCACCTCTACAAAATGTTCATAGTAGGCAGAGGAGGGAGAGGACCAAAACTCTACCCCCACCTCCACTGATAATTTTCTATCAGTGCTCAGGTTGCATCCAAAATGTCCCGCCTCCCACCACCCCTCAAAGAAAGAAGTATTTAGCGTAGGCAGGGGTGAAGTGCTTGGCCTTCTGACCCTTAAAGAATTCTTTCTGGAGGGGTTTCTGTTACTCTGGGAGGCCTAACTGGGAGACCAGGGTGGCACCACAACCTTTGCTGGAGGAGGCTGAGGCTGACTGGTAGCTTTGGGAGGGCTGCCACGTAGGAAGACCCTGCCACCTTGACCTAGGGGTGCCCATAAGTGGGACATGAACCAGGGTCCATCACAGCCTTGCTACGCCACTGCTACCTACCCTTAGATTCAAAGTCCCAAGAGCACAGAGGAGCAAGAGTCCTTCTATGTGGAGAATTTCTTGAAAGGTTATGATCTCACAGGGAAACAGGAAATACACACTGTCCATGGAAAAGAACCACAATTAAAATAACAGTGATGATAGAAGAATTCTCCTTTCCTTTAAAAGTCAACAAAGTCATGGGGCTTTCCCCCCATGTGTTTAATTAATTTATTAAAATTATTTATTTATTTTTAAAAATTGTTACCCTCCCCTCCCCCTCCCCAACACCCCTTAATGCTCTTGTTCCATATAAGGATGATAAACCTAGCAAGTGATGATAGTGTGTAGGTGTAATTTCTGCTAACACATCATCAGAAGGCTGGTTAATTCCAAAATTAGAGTAATATTATACATATTCATATTAAGTTACCATTCACTGATGAACAATCCTGAAGAGAACCTTCTCAAAGGGTATTTTCAGGCATTACGTGATCACAGTGAACCACACAATTACAGTGGATTCAATGTGGTGACTGTGATCATGTCAATGTCTGTTGGACCCCCGTCAGATGTTCACCACAGTAAATCTCTGGTGGGGGTCAAAGCTAACCACGGTTCTGGCTCTGAAGCTAACCACGGTTCTGGCTCTGAAGCCAGTATCAGTACCAGAACTGTGGTTAGATTGGCCACAATCTGGAAAGGGGCAAAAGTAACATCGGTTACCTTGCCCCATTCCAGAATCATACGCCAACCATGATACGGGATTGGGCACAGCGGCCCCATAGGTCACTGAGCCCGCCTGTCTCCCTGAGCGTGGCTGGCCGTTGGAGTGCTGGGGGGGTGGGGCCAAGCGGCCGGACCTAGCACTGCTCGGCCCCACCCCCTCCCGGAGAGTGATGGGGCCGGCATGTTAAAAGGCCGGCCAGCCTCATCACAGACCAGGATCCGAGATGGATCCCGGTCTGGGGTTCAGCGTGTTGAGCCTCCAGGCCCAGCACATCTGAAAATACACAAAGTGACAAAATTGGAAGCCCTTATTCTGTAATAATTCTGTAATTATTTGAGGCAGTAGGGCCTCTAACATTTACCAGGTGAAATAAGTAAATAATTAGCAAACAGTTAAGGGGCACTGTATTGCCATATCACCAGGTTTTCCCATCTTAGGGTGTTTTAAAACGAACAAGAGTGTCTGTGGCTGCTGAGTGGCACTGCTGTGGAGCATCTACCTAGGTGGAGTGGTGATGAGCGCTTCAAACAGGTGGCTCTGAGGCGGCCACCTGGCCCGCACGGAGCACTCAGCGCTCCATGAGTGACCATCAGTGGGTGTTCCGGGGCTCGCGGGAGCATGCATTTACATTGGCCCAGCTTCAGGTGGGTGGTCAGATGTGTGGCTTCCGGGTGGTTCCTGAATGGCCATGTGGGGTAGCATCTCATTTAAAAACACCCTTGGATGCAAACATGAGTAGTTACTACTGTTTTTTAAAATTATTAGAATATATATTAAATTCCAGCTATCTGCAGCAGCCATCTGTATGCTAGTCAGACAAGATCAGTTTGGCAAATGGCATTAAACTATGGAACGGCGTTCTTCTCCTGATAAGTGTGAATCAATTATTCCATGTAGAGAAAGTAGTGTTTGCCATGTTGGTCCCAAATAGTAATTAGAGTTTGGTTTTTTATAGAATAAACCCTCAAGCAGGTTCTCACAAAGAGATTCTTAGGTAATTCTATTCAGGAATGGGCTTCTGTTCAACGTTTGTCCTACGCTAGCATTTCCTCCTAGATCCTGTAATCACACAAATGATATTTTGAACTGCTGTCTATATTCACACAGTATCTTCACTGGGCTTTTCACCATTGGTTTTCTTTTTCCCCCCAGAAAAGTCTGCAGTCTTTTCCAAACCACTATGTCAGCATGTGCAGCATGTCTTCCAGGATGAACTGTCTGATAGCCTCTGAGTCAGCTATGTCCAATAGCCTACAGCTGTCTTGGCACCAACACAGAAACTTTCCCCTAAGTTTACTTGCACAATATGAGCCAAATAAGCAGCCCAGTCCAATTTGTTTCCTACTTCACTTTGAGCAGACTTCACCTCATGAAGTCTTGAGCTAGAGAAACATCTTTAAGTCAGGATCCAAAGCCAGTTCAGACAGTAGTACAAATAAACAGCAACTGGAAAAACAGACATGCAGTCAGGAAGAAGCTTTTTTTGTGACTAGACTATCAGTTTCAGTAGCATCATACTCTGGAATTTAGGATTCATGTATTGCTATGAAAAAAACCTATGAAAGAGACAACGTGTAATCAAGGCGTGAACTCTTATTCGACTGTGCAACTTTTTCCTTTCTGTAAATTGCTCAGAGTGTGATTTAAACAAAACCATTAAAAAACAGAAACGAGATGAGTCAATAAGCTTATAATTTCCTATGGCAGTATTCTTAAACACCATTATTTTGGTGATAATAGCAAGGAAACCCTGTCAGTGGTTTTATTTATATTTAAATCTTTACATACATGAGATGGTGATTTAGCTTCATTGCTAAATTAATCAAAGCCCTTTTTAAAACAGGCTAGATTTCTACCAGTTTAAAAAAAGATATTAACACAGTTTGGAACATAGAAAATGGAGAAATATGACAAAGTAGAAACATCACCTCATTTGCATAGCAAACAATGGAAACTAATGAGAACTTTCAACTTAGTTCCACCAACAGTAGTTGGGCCAATAAAAGATATAATTCAAGCCACTTTGTCTCTCTGTCACTTGGGACAAACATGGCAACCACACTCTATCTCTGAATATGAATTTGAATAACTTATCTATCATTGGCATGTGCTGAAATAACCAGGTGTATCACAATCAGTTCTGGAAACTTTAAAATGTATTTAGTTTAATATTTATGCACCAATTTTTGAAAAGATGTATCTATTTATTCAAGTAAAAGCAGTGTGGATATTAACAATAAATAATTATACAGCACCCCTCCACCAGATGGAGCTTGGAGTACTTTGAAACACTATATATAAAATCAATTTAAAACAATTTTAAAAGAGGAAGATTAAAAAAAAGGGGGGGGGTAAGGGGAAAGCAGCAGAAGATCCTCTAAACGCACCTAGAAAACAAAAAAGTTTTCAGGTGCTTTTTGAAGGTGAGGAGGGAAGAACTAAGACAGACATCTGTAGGGAGCAAGTTCCTCACTGAGTGGCCCACCGCAGCAAAGACTTAATCACCCACTGACTTAAGGTGCGATGGAGGAATCCCCAAACAGTAGGTGGCATTTGAGCACAGATAGCCACTAGGGTGAGGTTCCAGGAGTAGGTTTTGAATATAGCCAGGGCTACACTTCCAATTTCTCTCAATGGGCGCATGGCACTGTCACATTTTGATCCTGCTTGTGGTGAGGGCCTTCACCCCAAGCAGGATCTGGCCCAGCCACTGAACAGATGTGCCAGTGACCTGGGCCAGGGAGGGGGCGGGAAGAGAGCAGGATGACGTGCAAATGTGGCCTGCTGAGTGTGGCCTGCCTACCTCCCTGATGGGTGGGCACGGCAGCCTACGAGGCCTCTGCACCCACTCGGAACAGCTCTGACCCTGGACTTGAGTCAGGTAGAGCGGGCCATCACATGTGATGGCCCGCTTTACCTCAGACTGGAGATGGCTTTCCTGGGCCACAGCAGTGCTTAGCCCATGCTGTGGCTTGGCAAGGAACCCAAGTAATAGCGTGGGCTAAAAATTGCCGCTATCTGTGGAGAGCCCTGATCCTGTCCGGGGAAACATCTGGTGGGTGGCAACAGACATGATGACACCACAGAAACCATGCAGATAAAAGCATGGTCACCTGTACTATCGTCACGTCTAAAACTACCCAGTCAGGAGATATGGTGATTTTCAATGGGATTGCAGCAAGTAGAAATTTAGCCCCAGTGCTTAACTCAGTGGCTCTAGGAATACAACTCCACTAGGATGAGGAGAAGATGCTCAGAAAAAACACATGATCCCATCCCAAGCCATATTGGAGAGCTAGTTTTATTTTACACTCAGAGCATCCGACTGATTTTTTGGTTCGAAGAACTTTGAGAGAAAGTTCTTCCTTGGCAAGAGTCCATTGTTGTTGTTGAATGCATTACACAGGTTCATTATACAGTAACCAATATTATATTTCCTGTTCACATTATCCCAAAATGATTGCAGTATGTTCACCTATTAGCTAATGAGAAGGTCTTTCAGATCTCAGCACTATAATTTAAGCAAGAAAGCCAGATCTGTCTTTTCAGTGAAAATCTCTCCTTCAGCATAGCCAGCTAGATGTATTCTGAGACAGGTTGTCAATAAAGGGACAGGAGTCATTTGTGAAGAAAGAGAGGTGCTAATTTGCTTTCCCTTGGATCTAGGCCCTTGAAGTCATGCAGGCTGCACAACGTATGGAAGCACATTGTTCAATGCATGAAAAATAAAAGCTCTCCCATTGTGGACCTGAAATACGAGGCTAACCTTCATCTCCACATTAGCCCAGCAGGAAGATAATACCAGATGTGTTAACTGGCAGGTGTAGTCCTAGATAATCATAGATGCCTTCTTTACAGCACAGCAAAAAAAAGAAAATATTTCCTGGTTCAAAGCCATTGTGCATTAGTCCCCCTTCCATTTTCTTCAGGTTCTACAGGCCTAATATTTAGCACATACAATATGCTTCAGTTATATAATAGATTTTTATTGCTAGGGGTGTAGTTACCAGAGGAAGTGTCAGAACCTGCAACACACAAGTACTTCCTAAAGTGCTCACCACATTCAGCTCCAATGGTGCCAGCATGTTCTCAGCACCCTTTATAGGAGTGTCAGGAGTATGCCAGGGGGGCACAAGCTCCCACACCCTCACAGGACCCGGAAGCCCCTCCGTACCCAGGATCAGGAGTCGCGACCAATGCCAGATGCCCCCACCTTGCTCCTGCCGCCCATCCAGAGTGGGACTCCAGCACTCCTGGAACCAGCGCACCTGCAAAGCGCCCCAACTCGGGACACGCCTGGTAGCTCTGCTCCGCCACTCCCAGCAGACGCCGATGCAGTAGGCAGGGCCAGAATCAGGACACAGACAGCGGAAGCCACGCCCCTGGCTCTGTGCTGCTCAGAGCGTCGGCAACGCCGCCTGGACACACAGTATAAAAGCAGCCCTCTGCTGCCTTAGCGTTGCTGGTGATCTGTGCCTCTGTGCCCATGAGACTGGCCCCCTTACTTGTTGCTTGGATCGATTGTTCGCTAGTGGAAATTGGACTGACAGATGTGTGAGTGTGGTGAGTGCTTGGGACGTGTGCTTGGGAGTGCGAGTGATGTGGAACTAGGTAAGTGTGTATTTCCTTGGGATTCTTGGAGCAGCACTATTCCTCGGGCCCTTCCTATGGATACAAGTCCCTTCCTGGCTTCCCCCCTCCTGGGTCTTGGACACCCCTACCCCCACCTTTCCCCGTGCACTCCCCCATCTGCTTCCCTTCCCGTGCACGTGTGTTCTATAGTGGCGCCTGGGTGTGCACATATCCCAGTGCCCTGTGATGAGTCATCCTGATAGCCCTATTCCAACCTGAGGGCTTGTTTTCCTGGCACAACCCTGCCGCATCCCCCAGCTCAGTGTACGTGGTTCCCTGTTTCATCCCTTCCTACCCTTGTACCTTCCCTTGCCCCCTCGATTCCCACAAGGAGCTTCTATGCACCTTGCAGGATCAAGTCCTCATTGTGCTACACTGACCCTTTTTACACGAAACAGTAGCACTCACGCCCATGCAGCAGATCTGCATGAACATGAGTGGTATCATCTCATGGAAGTCCCATGGCCAGTGAGTGGGGACGGGGTGCACACTCCCGCAAAACACGCAGCCCCACTCACACACACACAAACACCTGCATCCCCATGTATGGAGCAACCGAGGGAAATGGAGGTTGTGCTGTGCATGGGTATACGTGGGGGGTAGGGGTGCGCCCATATGCACCGTCACCCACGCGCTGCCCACGCTGCAGTGCGTGTGCACACACACACACACACACCCACACACACACACACACACACACCACAGCTGCAGCCCATGTAAATAGGCTCCATGTATATGAAGACAAACTAGTTTGGATGATATACCTTTTATTGGACCAACTACTGTTGGGAAATTATGCAAGTTGTGGTCCCTACATTGTATTCAATTCCTTTCAAATGTTAACCACCTCTCCACCTGGAAATTTGTTTCCAACTACCCCCTCCCCAAATGTTCACCAAACTAGTTTTTTTTTTTTTTTTTAATCAATGGATTTTTTGCTTTTATCATAATTATTAATGACCCATGGCTAGTTTTCATTTGACCCTTTTGCAATTCCTGGATCCAGTGTCTGCCGTCAAGCAATGGAAGTCTGAGGTAAGGCAAAGGGTGTGGAGATGAGGCCATGCCCAGGAGGGGATGGATCCATGGCAGAGATTCATGATCTGGACCCTCCTCTTCCTTCCTCCATGCTGAGCACCCCCCTTAGACATCTCCACTCCCAACTTCTATGTGACTCTCAAAGTTTGTATTAATTTTCAAAGTGACCCCTGGCAAGGAAAAGTTTCCCCACCTCTGTCCTAGATGACAACAAATTCAGTTAGTCATCTCTAGTTGCACACAACTCAGCAAGTTCAGGCGTTTTTGCTTCCTCTCTTTCACTTCAGCAAGTTGCCTGGCTACAATGTGCCCTGCTCCCAGCAGCTGCAGCAGCTGTTTCTAGAAGGACTGTTTCTAGATGGTGCATCTCTTCACTTTATCCCCAGAGCTGGAGGTCAATGGGACAGGAGCACAGGTGGCATAGCAAGGATATGGCAGCCCCAGGTACATGTCCCAACTATGTTCCCCCTAAAAGCAAAAGGGGCAGGTTCTTCCTGAATGGCAGCCCTCCTAAGGCTCTCACCCAGCCTCAGCCTCCCCCCACAAAGGTAGTGGTGCCATCCTGGCTCCCAGTCAGCACCCCAACCCCCTGCAGGGTGGTAACAATCCCACCAGGAAGAAAGTTTTAAGACTCAGTAGGGAGAGAATTCCACATTTGCCTACTCTGAAAACTTCCTTCTTAGCAGGGCCTTTTGCAAGTGGCCTGAGAACCACTAGAATAGTTTCAGAGTGGGTGGGGACAGAGTAATTGGCATTGCCATGCTGCCCCCCCCCCCCCCAATTCTAAACATTTCTTAGTGGTGTTCAGGGTGTTTGCAGAAGGCTGCCCTTAAAGTCCAGGGCTAAGGCTCAACTGAGCACCCCCCTGCTCTCCATGATTGTTACACCCCATCCCCAATGTACGGCAGCCCCACATTACTCTGACCAATGGTCGGGCCTGACATCAGCAGTCCAGTTGTTCCAGCAGGAAGCTGCTGCTGAGCTAAAGTCACTTGTCCAAGGTCACCTATGGAGGCTAGAATCTGAATTCTGAACTCCCAGCGCATCATACTAGCCACTGGTCCTCAGAATTGTGGCCTAGTTATAGTTTTGTTTATTGTTTTTAACCAAAATCTTTCCCCCAAGTTTAACGTTATATTTTCTTCATAATACTGTATTTAAAATATAATTATTTGTCTTAAAACATACAATAGTTGCCCTTAGTTTCTGACTCACAACGGGTGCAAACTTTGTTACTCCATGACACCATGTATGTGGCTTTTGTCTTAACACAGGATAAAGGTTATGGTGAAGAATCAAATAATCAAAAGCATTCTGTGGGTGAACCATCAAGTAGGGATGGGCAAACGCGGTTCAGAAGTTCAGAGTTCGGACCGAACTTGACCAGTTCGGTCGACCGAACCGAACTCCTGAACTGAACCAAATTTCTGAACTCGGCTCTGTTCACCCATCCCTAAAAGATAATATTCCATTTAGTTCAATGGGATTTGAATTTCCGAACTTTGTTCCGAAGATCGGTCGACCGAACTCGAATAGTTCGGTTGACCGAACCGAACTTCCGAACCAAATTTCCAAACTGAACTGAACCGAATTTCCGAACTCGGTTCTGTTCGCCCATCCCTACCATCAAGATGAAAGGAACCTCCAGTGTTAAATAGAGGGTATTTTCAAATGTGATGCTACCACAGGTGGCTATGCTAACTCCGACGTGGCCACCCATGGTAGTGTCATGTCTGCTCCCACCCGCCAGTTGTTTGCTGTGGGCAAGAGCAGAGTTTACCCTAGACCGTGGCAGGGCTAACTCTGAGCCCAGCATACAACCTGGCCCTATGTCTGATGAGCCACTCTACCTAACTCCAGCAGGTGGCTGGAGCTGTTCTGGGCAGGCACAGCAGCCTCATAGGCTGCTACACTCGACCATCAGGGAGGAAGCGGGGCCACGCTGAGCAGCACGGGGGGTTGGGCCATGTGGCCCCACAGCTGCACATCCCCTACCCTCTCCCCACCCACTTCCCAACCTCAACTGCCAGCACATTTGTTCAGCGACCGGACCTTATCCTGCCCATGGTGAGGGCTCTCACCACAGGCAGGATCAATGTATGGTGACTAAGACTGCCATGTATGAAAATATCCAGAATCCACAGTACCTGCACCCTCCCTGAGAGAAGAGTTCCACTCCCTAACTGTCCTGATAGGTAGGGGGGAAAGTTTTATAAAGTTTAACCAAAACATTTCCCCCTTTCTCCTAAGCAGGGGCGGCTGGTGGCTTTTTAGTTTGGAGGGGCAGTAAGGCCGTCGAGCCCGGTGAGCCAGTGAGAAGAGCCAGGGCAACGGTAGGCGGAGCCAGGGCAATGGTAGGCGGAGCCAGGGCATAACCCAGCAGCAAGGAGTTCCCAGGGTGAACATCAGATGGAAGAAAACACAGTCTAAAATGCACTTCAAGCTTAAAATGAATAACGTATAAACCCCAAGCACAGG
>QEPC01015466.1:2605491-2629569 GCA_003113815.1 Sphenodon punctatus | reverse complement strand
CACACATGAGTGGAGCTTCACATGACCCCCCCTGCCATGATTTCAGCTCATGGTAGTTTCCACCCCCACTCCCTACCGCATGTCACATACAAGCGACATACTAGCTTAACTCACTGTACAGTATTGTTCCTCCTCTTTAGTTGCCTCCCACCTTCAGTGCAGGATTTTTTTTTCTAACCTCAGAACTCTGAACACTCTTTTCATCAGATTACGTACATGGTCCTGCATTGCTAGACCATCCAAAAAAGGCAACAGGAGTTCTGGTTTTGCAAGGAACAAACTCAGTCCCACAGTTACTTCTGGCTATTTACTTATTTATTTGCATGTTATCCCCCCCTTCCCATTAAGACTCTGGGTGGGTTACAACACATAAAAACATAATCAAAAATACACAGTCACAAAATAAAACCAAATATTAAAATACTCAAAGCCAAATAAAAAACAAGTAAAATCACCTAACTCTTAACTTTCGTACCCCTATCCCCTGTCTGCCAAATGTCTGGCCAAACAAACAAGGTCTTCCATTGCCTCCAGAAGATGAGCAGGCTCGGGCTTAAACAAACCTCCAAGGGAAGGGAGTTCCATAATTGTGGGACAGCCACTGAGAATGCCTCTCTGCGGGCCCTTGTTGTGCGAACTTGAAGGGCAGATGGTACTTGCAAGAGGGCACTCATGGCTGACCTCAGAGGCCAGGCACTCCTGGCTGACCTCGGGACATGCGCAGAGAGGCAGTCTTTCAGATATTTGGGGCCCAGGCCATTTAGGGCTTTAGGTTTGCCTTTTAGTGGAACTTTATTCTACTTCAGTGATGGTATATTTTATTTTATTCCACCCCTCGATTATAGCGCTAGATTTCAGTACTCCTTTTCATTATGCCTGCCTCTAGAACACAATAGGAAGTTTGCAACTTGCCCATATCATGCAGCAAATTTTAGAACACATTTTTTCAAGGACCCTTCTCTCTCACTCACAAAGTCGCTGATCACACACACACCCCAATCCATTCACAATTGCATAACTTCTCAATGGCAAGTACAACAATGGCTTTCATGGACAACTAATATTATGATAGGATGTGACCCAAAAACTTGCATGCTGTTACCAACAGAAGTTGGTTCTGTAAGGGAGATCATCTGAAATACTTTGTCTGATAGCACTGAGTGCATTAGAGTACATTTTCTACACCACTAATACTAATCTATTTGAATTGAATTGAATTTCAAATATTATCATTTGTATGAGCAATACAGTTAAGGAACTAATACATTTACTTACCTAAGAAGAACTCAGTGCTTATCCTCTCTTTAATGCAAGCCACAAATATCTGCAAAGACACACCAAATACTTATTGACTAATGAAAGTTCATTCTAAACCGAGTTTAGGTGCTGCTTCAGGGAAGTACCAGGTCACTCCTTAATTTCTTGAGACTTACATGCATCTTGTATGAGAGCCACAAAGAGGTAGAGAGTTAGCACAGTATGGAGGAAATATTACAGAATTTGACTTTCAAAATGGTTTTTGCTTAGTAGGGTTTGCATTGCACCGAATAGCTCTAAATACACACTGGCCACAGACTTCCTGCAAACTGCCAGCTTTTCAGAGATCACACAACCCAAGAGTTTACTTTTTTTAAAAATAAAACACAATTGCATTCATGTATTTAAGCTCTTTGGCAGTGGCAAAAATATATTTCCAGGTTTCATTCATACTTAGTTCAGTAGTATTTGTGGTATGAATCATTTGCATAATTCATCTAACATGAAGGGAAATTAAGTACTATGACTGAGCCAAATGCATTCTCTTGCACAACCTCAGTTTACCTTACCAAACTTCCAATGTGTTTTGGAGAGCTGGGAGCTGAATCACCACCTCTCAGAGCTACTCTGTTTAACCTGCAAGAACTTTTTTGGCTAAACACTTAATTCTTCTTTGGAGTGAACTCAGAGAAAATGAACAGTTATTGAATTTCCCCTCTGCTTCACTGGAAGAGACGTAAGGACAACAATCTGAGAGACCGCCTGTCCTTCCATGCCCCTGTGAGCAGCTGAGAGCACCTCCCTGTGAGTACTGTCTGTTCGCTTTGCTCCAGTGCTCTGGAACTCCCTTCCCCCAGAGGTTCATTTGAGCCTGGGCATCTTCAGGCTTTCCTATTTGGCAGGCAGAGATAGGGACTGGGGGGTTTCGTGGGTGTTTGGGGTAGGGGTATGAGGGGGTGATCGAGGAGGGTTTTGTGGAGTTGTGGTGGGGTTGCGGAGGGGGGAGGGGAAAGGTTGGGGGGGTTTATGCTGTTTTATATGTATTTTTATTTGTTTTGTAAGCTGCCCTGGGCCATTTGAGAGGGTGAGGTAGAAATTTAAATTAAAGAAAGAAAGAAATAGGAACTTGACAGGATGCTGCTTTTAATATACCTGAGTGAAGGACTTGCTTCTAATCATATTCAATACAATGACCACCATCATGGTACTAGTCTACAGAGTGCTTTATGATATTATGGAGAAAGGCTTCGTTGAGTGCCCTGAGAAGGCAAATACCTAGCCTCAGTTTCAACTCATTAGGCCAGATTTACGGTATGCTTTAGCAGCTGGTTTGCACCATTTGAGTTTCAAAATCAATCTTCGCTCAGCTCATTTCACTCAGCTTTACAGCATCTTCAAAGCAGCGGGAGCATGTGTCTGAAACAGACCCATGAGGCTCATTGCTTTGGCTAGTGACTTCCAGAAGGGCTCAGGAAGCAATTCTCCACCCATTGAAATCAATGGCAAGACTCCTATGATTTTAATGGTGGAGGATTGTCCTGCCTGTCTCTAAACTTCAGATATTAATTAAAAGCAAAGTGTGACATGTGACATAAATCAAGCTGTGCTACCATTAAGAGAAGTGTGTGCTGGCAGCCATATTGAATGCATCCTGGCACTAAGGAACAGTGGTACTCAAGATATATGGTGATGGGCCTCCAAGAGCTGCACTGAAAAAGGCCCCACGTTCAGTGGAATCACACTTTCACCTAGAGTAATTTCCATACATGGAAAAGCCTCCAGAGTGAAAAGAGTGCCTCCAGCTATTACATTTCCACAGTATGAAAAATCGCTGGAAGTATCCTGTGGAAATATCCCACAGTTTCTACAGGGTTCTTTCCACAGGTGAAAATGTGATGACTGAACAACGCACCATTAGAACTCATGCTCTATGCACGGGGTGGTCACTTCTCACAGTCTGACTCCCAGACTCCCATTTTGGCCTATGGGAGTTTCAGGGTCAAACTACAAGAGTGGAAGTCCTGTCTATGCATTAGTTCAATAAGCAACCTTCATAACCCCATGCAAATCAATTTAGAAACTCTAAGCACATCAACTCAGAAGCCTAAAGTCAAGGGTGGGGAAGCTTTTACCTGGCAGCGACCACACTGAAAATTACTACAAGCTCCAAGGGGCCCCATCGAAGTTGGGGTCAGGAGAGGTGAAAGGGTGCACTTACAAGGAGAAGGGTATAGATTATGGATCTATGCCCTGGATCTGTCCCCTATCCTTGTGTGCATGCCCTCAGCTCTGCTCCCTTACCCTGAGCCTAGTCTTTCACCTTAACTACTCTGTAGAACCAGAGGTTTTTTATATTAACATAAATATCATTGCTAAGTTTATAAGATTGTCTCACAGAAACATTATTGAACAAAAGTAAAACACACAACAACCTTCTTCTCTCCATGCACAAAACAATAATGTTGTAACCAGGAGGAGCTGACTTCTATAGTCATAAACTTCCCTATTGCCCCAAAGTCTGGGCTTCAGTGGCACTAATGTGGAATAAGTGACTTATGGATCACAGCCCAAAGTCAGGTTTTTCCAAATACCGCCATCATCCTATTGAAAATCAAATGTAAACATCAAGAAATATATTTCCCTTTCTATTTATTATCAGACAAAACTATAGGTTTCTCTTTAGAGTTTTGTATTCTGGCATTGTATTTCAGTTGCAATGTACATTTGCAGAAATCAAACTGCCCAAGTAAATTAAAAGCAAATTAAAAGCAAAGTAAATTAAAACCATGGGATTGGGAGTGGGGGTGGGTGGGGTCCTTACAATCTCTACAGAGATAAAGTATCTGAGCAAATCAGAAGAAGAGAAGAAGGGAAAAGCACTCTGAGACGCTCTCTGGCTATACACTTGCAATCATTATCTTTTCAGTGCAGTCATTTTGCCATGTCCACTGCAGGTTTGAGTCAGTGTGATGCATTATTAGGACAAATTATAAAGGTATCTCTAAAGTAGGAAGAGACAGACCCCTCTAGTATCTTCTGTGGGTGACCCTCAACCCTCCAGAATGGGGTCAGACACAATGCTTGCAGTATGATCCTTTTTCCTTTGTGTTTATTGTTTACCATTCATCTGATGGCCATTCAATCTAAATTATACCCAACTGTTGCTAATAGTTAGCCTTTCAGCTTGCCAGAAGAGGGCGCCATTTCCCTAAAATGTAGGCCTAGCACAATGTATAGCATACATTACCCCCTGTGGGCTTGCAGAACAGGGTGCTCTCAAGGGCTGAAGTTCAAATCGTAGGTGCAGGAGCAGCAGGCAGCCTTACTGAACAATACTCCTCATAAATCACGTTTGTCAGAAAACTAACCCACTTGTTTGGTTAAGCGTTTGTAGAAAGACTGACCACAGGAACAGAAGGAAGGGCCTCCGACCTTTCTGCATGTTTAAAAATATCCTCAAATGCCTCGATTTCTCATAGTTTTCATGCCATGCACTTACAATGGAGAAGCTTTGGTAGCCAGAGACAATGATGAAATTGTTAACAAAACACAGCCCTGCTTTCCTCTCCCAATACCAACATGTAACATAAGACCAAATGGCAACGGACAACTCTCTTGGGGCTCCTTCACATGAGTACCTAATCAAGGGCAATAAGTCACTTAACTTTGTCCACACTAGCAGAGGGGTTGTAGTGAGACAGAAGGGGAGGTTATTACCTCTCTTAACAAATGTGATTGTTCACGGGATGGAGACTTAACTTATGGCTGGCTTGTCTAAACTGATGTCAGGGTGGGGGGTTACAACTTGGTGACTTTTCCATATGATTAGCCACCTCCTATTAATAATAATAAATTATTATTATTATTTATGGAGCACCTAGCATCATACAGTGATTGGGCTCGATCCAAAACCCTTACGCATGGCTTATGCATGCATATGTGGCTTGCAACTTGTGCGCAGATCACAGCCCTGATCATGCGGGTGCGCACATGGCCTGTGGGGGATTGTCCGCAGGATGCGTGCATGCTGTTTGCATGGCGCATGTGGTTTGGGATCAAGCTCATTAGGTAGAGACAGGCCCCTGCCCCAAGGGGCTCATAATTATGAAAAACAAGGGGGAGACAATGAGGGAGAAGGGAACATAGGGAGACACAGGGGATATAGTCATGAAGTTGAGAAGTCACTGTGCGCATGTAGCTTAGATACAGGGGAGAGGGAGACCCTGAATGAAACACAATGGAAGGAGCACCAGTGAGCAGTCAATAGGATTGAGAAAATAGGGAATACCCAAACAGAAGAGGTACGTTTTTAGGAGGGATTTGGAAAGAACAGAGGGAATGTATTCAGGGAGGGTGAGCCAGGCCTGCTTGTTTGAGTAAGCCCTACGTGTACAAAGCAATCAAGAGTTCATAATGAAAAGCTTTCCCTTCATCCACTCCTATACCGAACAGGCCTGAAGCTAAACCTAATAAGGGCTCATACACACAACATTATCTCCTTGCAAACTCACCACTTGTTCCTTAATCTGTGTTCACCGTACTCAGTAGCAACGTGTTCACATGACTCCTGATTTTTCTGCATTTCAAAAGGACTATCCCTTGCATCAAGTTGCAGAGAACAGGGAGCACAGAGGGTGGTAGTGATTCCATACAACCCTCAGAGCTCATTCACACAACACTCTTTTAGTGTGACCCAATCCACATCATGAGTGTTGTATGAATCAATTACCATTTCCTGTGCCCCTTGATGATCCTGCATTCTTTGCCACCTGATGCAATGGTTGGGCCCAAGGGCCTAACTAATAGCAACAGGTGGTGCCCAGGACCAATGGGACCCATGATCCACACTAATAGATGTTATGTAAATGAGCCTATATCATCAAATGTTGAAAAAACTTAGATCTTCTTACTTTTACTGGGTGGATCCAACTCTAGTATGTGGCTACATTTACATTAGACTGATATTCTGCAGCATACAATAACTTTATTTTTTCTGTTATATGTTTTACCAGCCTAGACACACAACTTGGGGAGGGCCACAGTAGGGTAGGCCATGGCTTGATGGGGTGGACCATGGTTCAGGTGGTAGAGTGCATGTTTTGCATGTATAAAGTCCCAAGTTCAGTCCCTAGCATCTTCAATTCAGGATTTCTGGTAGCATGTCTGGGTGAGGCCTTTGCCAAAGATGCTGGAGAGCCAGATTTGAAAGCCCCACTATCAGGTTGTGACAAAACTGGGCTAAGATGGACCATTGGTCTGACTCAGTTAGGCAGCTCCTTATATAACTTGAAGGACACAATGTTTGCTTCTTCTATATTCCACCGTTTATGTGATCATGAATGAACACGCTTTGTGACAATGAATTGTGGAATAAGTTTGGGTATTATCATGGAGTGTGCATTCTTTAAGCATTTAAAGCAGAGGTTTACAAACCATGGATTGGAACCACATCTGAGGTCCCAATCCTGGCTTTGCATGTCTTCTTTGTGGCTTGTCTAGGGTCACACTGGACTATGTTTAAGTCTCAAAATGGGGTCAAGTTGGCAAAAGTTTGGGAACCACTGGTTCTTAAAATGTGGTTCCCAAACTTGTGCATGCACCAGAAATGTGCACCAGACTTAAAGTGTGACTCACGAAGGTATTCCCCATGAATCACACCCTGTGGAAAACAAGGGAATATCAGAAAATGATGGAAAGAGAAAAACCTCAAGCTCTAAGTCAGAGATCAGGAACCTTTTCCATCATGCAGGCCACCTTTTAAATTTAGCACAAGCTCTATGGTCCAGATGAGAACTTGGGGAGAGGGTTCTTCCAGGGTCTGCTCATGAAGGAGAAGCAAAGGGGGTGGTCCAAATCCTGGATCTATACCAAAGACCAATCCACTATCAGCAAGCGTGTGCCCAGGGCCAGCCTTACTAATAAAAGGTGGGGGCCCCCATGGCCCCACCCTCCATAGCCCCATCTCTGTAACCCTTTCCTGAAAGGCCCTGTTCCACTTCCCTCCTAGGCGAGGCAAGAGGTGCAGGGCCCTGAAGGAAGCAGTGGCTGCAAGCTGAAGGAGAGAGAGGGCCCCACAGAAATAGCCTGTCTGGGGCCTCAGGAGCACTGTTCCTGAGGCTACCAGGACTGGTCTCACTGCACCGCTCCCGCCAACCTAGGGTCACCATACCTCCCCTTTAAAAAGAGGACACTTATGAAAAATACATGTTGCAGGGCTGCATTGGTTCCAGTGCAGCCCTGTACCATGTATTTTTCATAAGCGTCCTCTTTTAAAGGGGAGGTATGGCCACCCTACTCTGACCACAGAGCCCAGTCTATGGCCCCTAATGGCCCTGCTTAAAGCCAGCTCTGTGCATGCCCTCATCTCTGCTATCCCTTCCCCTGAGCTGACTTTTTTGGTGCTTGAAAGTAAGAGACTGGATCCACAGGCCAAATCCAGAAACTGGAAAGGAGCCAAATAAAAAACAGCTGTGGGCCAGATCTGACCCACAGACCACATTTTTCTCACTCTTGTCTTGATCTAAGCAGCAAGTCAGAGTGAAAAGGGTCTGGCCCTGATCCAAAGCCAAATGGATGCCAATGAGAAGCCTTTAACTGACTTCCTTATGCACTAAATCATCCCTGTCTTTGGTGCAAATTAAAGCAGTACATTTCCACACCACCACTTTCAATTACCATGTCCCTCGACTAGATAAATGTTACAAATGTTGCCAAAGGCAGAAACCCAGAAAGTAGTAACTAACGACTGAAAATGAAGAACCAAAATCATGAGTAATTCACGACCCGTTTCTGTTTAATCTGGTATTGACAATGTGGCATGCTTCTCTCTCCCTCATCACATAATACAGTGCATTGTTCCAATACACTGCAACAGCACTAGGATGAAAAATTAATCCAAGGAAACCACAAGAGGAAAAAGCACCAGTTACACACTTGAAATATTTGTGCATTCTCCCAGCATAAAGGATGTCTGAGGTCAGGTATGTTTACATCTCACATTTTTTAAGTGAAAAAAAAATGCAATTTATGTGGGAAGAGCTGGGGATGGGAAGCTACAAGATTAGGACTTTTAGCTGCTTTGCTGCACACAGAAGAACATTGCCGACCTCAAACACACAAGGGTTTTGCTGAAACCTACACACACACACACACACACACACACACACAAAGAGTCATAGATCTCAGAACTGCCTTTGACTTGATTTCCAGGGACCGTCTATGGCAAAAATTGTCTGCCTTGGGTATAGACAAGCGCCTTCTGCTCCTTATCAGATGTTTATATAAGAACACCTCCATAAGAGTTTGGCTTAATCTGCGGAGAGCCCTGTCAACTGAAATGAAGACCAAGAGAGGGGGTTAAACAGGGATGCATCCTGACCCCTTTCTTATTTAATGTTTATCTTAATGACGTGGTCCCTGCTTGCCATTCCCCCCAACTAGCAGATACTATTTCACCACGTCTGCTATATGCAGACAATACGGTTCTGCTCTCATACTCCCAGGTGGGGTTAAGGAGATCGCTTGAGACCTTTTGGAATTACTGCAGTGCAAACCATCTAGAACTGAACCATGAGAAAACTAAGGTGGTAGTTTTCTCCCATAAGAAATTAACTCATAAGTGGAGAGTGGGGGGAAGAGAGATCTTGCAAGTAAAGACTTACAAATACCTGAGTCTCCTGTTCCAGGCCAGTGGAGGTTGGGTGATGCAGATGCAGGCTACACTGAATAAAGTGAAACAATTTACGAAGTCCTTGCTGGGCTTTTTTTTTATCCTGGGGAAGTCAGATGGTTTACCCGGCAATTAGGATTTTTATCCAGAAATGTGTCCCCTCACTATTGTATGGGGCCCATCTTTGGGCCTTGGGAAAAGAGAAAAATGTAGGAAGGATCCAAGCGGGGTTTATCCGTGCCTTGTTGGCTCCCCCCCCCTCCCGGGGGGACTAGTACTAGAGTGCTCCTTACGGAATGCGGCCTCCAAACACTCCAGGAGAGGGTTTGGTCTGCCGCACTAAACTTCTGGCTCAGGCTGCAGTTTGGGATAGCTGCTCCCTTGACATTAATGGTAGCCAAGGACAGGGCCCAGAATGACTGGTTAATGGCCATGAATCAAATTATAAATAAATTGGGCTTCTGTCCAGAAGTGCTTGCCCCTTTGGGCTATAAGGCTGCCAAAAGACTGGTGCTGAGGAGGTTGGAAGATATTGAGCGACAGGATATGAGGTCAGTGATAGGGGAGCTTGGATCCCAAGCCTCTTATCTGCAATGGGATACCGCTTCTTTATTCCCTTATTTGGACCAAGGTCTTGGTCCCCAGAACAGAAGACTGTTCTTGCTTGCGAGGATTAACCATTTTCCATCAGCTATGGTTGAGGGACACTATAAAGGAACACCACTACCTCAGAAGATATGCCAGTGACACCTCCATCGAGTGGAATCATTGGCACATATTCTTCTTGAATGCCCCTCTTATGAGGTTGCACGCAGGAGATATATCCTCCCGATGACAGCCCTTTTCCCTGGCAGATCTGTGCCCTTTTATATGAGATTATTGTCAGAAGACCTCTTCCCCAATGTGATGTCCCAATGTTTGAGACAAGTTCTCTCCATTAAACATCAGCTGGAGTTAGGGTTGGATGGGGTATAAGTTTTAAATATCTACCATGGTGATTACGTTACATCCCTGGACCCCTAAACATCCCATTGTTTAGGAACCCTTAGGAAATAGGTTAATTGGGGTATATCTAACTATCCACCTTGGTGACCATGTTATATTCTCTGACTCCTCTCCGATGCCTATGCAGGACCCATGAGATAGATTCAATAAGCTAGGTGATTAGAGTCACATTTTTCTCTTGCTGATTTAAAGACTATGTGGATATGTTGAATGTATATGATTATAGTATGAAGGATGTACTACCTGACTTATTTTTATTAGTTTTACTATTTGTATTATTTGTGGATTATAATGATATGTAATATATATATATTGTATCTCTTATCTGCAACGACCTCTGTCGTGCAGTAAATAAATAAATAAAAAATACACAAAAAAGTTACTCAAATGTAAATATAAAAATTTGCAAGCTGCTTAGCTCTGGATGTTGCCTCCCACCTGCAAGTTCCGGAATCAAATTTCAGTTGCATCCTCCTTTAGAAGGTGTGCTCTCTTGGGACTGGGTTTCTATGGTCTAGTCCCACTTTTCATTTTACAATTTCTCCCTAAGGACTCAGCCCTGCAAACACCCATACAGAACAGTGCCAGAGACAAAAGACAATGTACGTGTCTGCTGTTGGTCAATAATGGATTCAGTGGGCAGGTTCTCATGTGGATCTATTAATATGCAATGGGGCAGATTTTATAAGGTAAAGAAAAACAGGACAATGGTTTGAACTATTGTTTCCTGAATATCATACTTAGGGGCACAGTTATTGTTTCTCTTTAGAAGTGATCTCTCATCCCCAACAATGTATTGTATGAAGTTAGACTTTATGCTGTTGATGCTATGGGCTTATTAGTACAATGTAATCACTGTTATCATGAGTAGAATCCAGAAAGGGTTTATTAATGCCTGCTTTCCATAAATAGACTGACATTTCAATCACTTCATAGATAAAAAGGAAATGCCTCAATTATGAATGTACAGATAATATAGGCCATTTTTACACGAGACGCTCCCCTGCGTTTCCACCCAGTGGACACAGGGGGGAGTCTGTGTAAAAGTCCCTTCTCACAAGAGCATCCCCCTCCTCGCACACGTGTGTGGGTGGGGTGCCTGTGCGAAGGCTGCAGTGGGTGTGGGGCGGATGGGTGGGTGCCCATGGGAACACCGCAGGTGGTGGGAGGGGGTGCGTACGTGCTCCTGTGCTCCCCCCATCACCCACACATGGAGCAACAGTTAGCAATGCCGGTTGGTCTGTGCGTGGCAATGGGTGGAAGTGGGTGTTCACCCATGGGAATAGCTGCACATCTACTGCCACCAGCACATACCCATCCCCCCACCGCCCACGACGTGTTTGAAAAGGGCCAAAGTGGCGGTGGGTTGGCACACACTCCCGTGACCCACCCGTCTCCACTCCTGGAGCAACTGGTGAAAAGTCAGGTTGCAATGAGTGGAGATATCTGACATCTACTCCCATGCACAGCCCCAACAGCATGCACACAGATGCCCCCCTGACTGTGGTCCATGTGACCACCAGTGGGTATGGGTGGGGGTGCAGGGAACAATTTCTTCAGACTTAGGCTGCTTTTAGACGAGCGGTGCTCCATTTTGCATTGGTACGGCGCATATTTTGAAACCTCCGCCTGGTCTAATTAGACGAGACGGAAGTGGCTTAATATGCGCATATTACGGCAGTGGCGCATTTTTAAAGTCCACAAATTAAATACCTCACAATTGAGGTATTTAATTCATGGACTTTAAAAATGTGCCACCGCCGTAATATGCGCATATTAAGCCACTTCCGTCTCATCTAATTAGACCAGGCGGAGGTTTCAAAATATGCGCCATGCCGACGCGAAACAGAGCGCCGCTCGTCTAAAAGTGCCCTAAGGCAATTTTTACATGAGACACTCCCCCACATGTCCACCCAGTGGACACATAGTGAAGCACTCATGTAAAAGTGGCAGTGGGTGAGGGCAGATGCTCCCTCAACCCACCCATCTTCACGCATGGAGCCACCAGTGAAAAGCTGTGTTGCTCCGTGCGTTGAGGTTGGTGGAGATGGATGTGCGCCCATCTGATGCCTCCCCCACAAACAGCTCCTGTGGCAGCGTGCACACGGACCTCCCGCAACCCCCCACTGAAGTCCATGTAAAAACAGCCTAATAAACTGAGGGGGAAAGCCTGGAAGACATTTTTTTAACAGGGGGAGGGATTCAGATGAGGGCAGTGACACCTTATGCTACCCCACCTTATTAGTTACAGCCTTGCGTATTCACCATGTGTTCACTATAGCCTGCACTATGACTGACTTATATATGAGATAGATTTGCTGGAAAGGGTATGCAATAAAAGTTGAGTGGTTATTTCTATTAATGGCAACCCTCTCCACCCCCACTTCATGTATGGCCATTTTTACACAGACTGCAGTGGGGGTGGGGGGGCAGTCCATGCGTGCACCACTGTGGAGGCCATGCATGGGGGGAGGTGTCAGACAGGTTCACACCCATCTCTACACATGGAGCAACCTGACTTTTCACAGGTTGCTCCATGTGTGGAGATGGATGAGTCGTGGGAACGTGCACCCACCGCCACATTTACAAGGACACTCCCTCACATGTCCACTGGGTGGATATGCAGGGGAGAGTCTCATGTAAAATGGCCTATGCAGATGGTTAAAATTAAGTGGCAAACAGCCTCCGTACAAAGAAAATCCCACTGCCAGCATGACTAACATCTGTATTTTATTTACTAAGGACCCAAATGACAAGACTGTCCTGGACAGAGTACTGCCACTCTTCCAAGAAAGGCCCAAGCAAAATCCTGAGAATATGGGAAATAAATTATCACCTCGTGTTTGTTTCACCAAAAAACCAAGCATGGAGTAGATCTTACTGGGTTTTTTTACATATGCCCCTCAGGGCACCTGGTAGGACCACTTTAAACACATCCCCAAGGAATAATTGTTTCCATTCAGAAAAGAGCAGGAAACTTTGCTTCTCAAAGGTTTTGCCTTCAATGAGGCCTAAGCAGTTAAAGGAAGAAAAACACAACAAACTGATTTGCCAACCAGGAGTTTAAAATACAATAATAAATGAAAGCATCACTGTTTGGAACCAGGCTTCAATATTTTTTAGTGCCTCAGCAATGAAAACTTCAGACTTTTTCAAACATGAAAGTGAATCCATAAAAAGGAGCCTTAAACTTCAAAGGGGTCTTCAGTGCTTCATTTTCCTTTCCTTGGGTTTCCTCCCTCAAGGGATTAGAAGGCAAAGCATCAGCAAGGAGGGGGAGTATGGAAACTGATCTCATCCGAATAATACAAGAGGAAGAACCAATGGAAAGGAGGAAAGTTAGGGAGGTATTTCTTAATGCACGTGTCACCACATTGTCTGCAGGGCTTCTGAGGAGGCACAAGCCATGAGTGAAAGAAACTGCAGCAGTGGAAAGTCAAAGAGACTCGGCTACTAGCAGGGAGTGGCAGTAGTGTATGGGGGTACTTTTCATCATCAAGTTCATTATCAATTTGACAGGTCATGTGGGGTGTTATGTCACCGGAAGTCCCACCCTCCCCACTTGTTCCCTGGACCAGAAGTCCCACATTCAGCTGGAAGTGACATGGAAGGCGGAAGTGATGTGGGGGGGGAGGGTTCGGAATTGACGTGGAACTGGGTAATGCTTCCAGGTCAGGGAGGGGGACTGCAGGTCCCTCCTCCCTGAACCCAGAAGGTCCTTACGTGTCAGTCCAGGATAGGCTGCTGTTTACGGGGTAGGGTGACTTACATAATGGGGGTCATGTGAGGGCTCAAGCCACTCAGCTGACTGAGCCGAACCAGTGGATGAAGGTTTCATCATCCTAGCCCACTCCATTATAGAGAAATGTGTACCAATAGGTAGCTGTTTCCTGGGTAGGGTGACTTGTAGAAAAGGGGTCATGTGACCCCTCTCAGAACGTCTCCCATTACTCTCGACCAATCCCCATAGAGGATCATGAGTTAGCATTGCCCATGGTTTGTGTGATGGTGCATAAAAAGCCATCATTTTCTGAGGGTCCACCATTTTCTGAACGCAGCAAAGACCAGTGAACAAGTGGACCAGGCTACTACATGCAAGAACACCTATGGCCTCACTTGGTGACACTACCCTGGTAAGACTTTTGGAGCGGACTATGGTGTCGGCTGTGGTGGGACACTTAAGCAGAAAACACTTAAGCATCTGAACATTTCAAGTTCAGAGGATGAGAATGCTGAGGCCAAAGTTCTTTTAGCATGCCTGCCCATGATGAGGAAACTCACACGGACATGATGACCAGTGAGGAGCCTCCGGTGTGGTTAGAAGGGACGGAAGATGGGGTACCCCTGCTCAGCACACCTGAACTAACTCAAACTTCACAGGTAAGAGATATATGGGGTTGAGTGTCACAAAGCAATGTTAGAGTGCTTACCCATTTTGTTTTTAAAATTTCAATCAGGAATTGTTTGAAAGCACTCCCACTGCCACTGAAGAGGCTGAAAGCAGATTAGAAGGTCTGGCCCGCTTCTGCCCTGAGAGGAAAAACTGAGAGGGAAGAGGCACATATCACCCTACAGAGACACCTGGGCCTGGAGCTGAATGAATCAGACTATGTGCCAGCTAAGAAAAAAAAAAGTGTCATGATGTCTATTGTGCGGGCCTGTGTTCATGAAATTTTAAAGCACTGTCTCAGGAAAAAAAATGCATGACGACTGCGAGGGCTGCATTTTTAATGCGGTGGGACTACTGGATATACCGGTATCTGATACTGCCTGGTATTGGGTGTACCGGCAGTATCGGATTAAACTCGGTAATCCCGGTAAATTACCAGATTCCCCCCGTACCGGATTTTTTACATTGTAAAAATGTAAAAAAGAACAACACAAAAAACTCACAAACACTTTCCCTCCCCAAGTCCAGGCTGTGCGGGTGGAAGGGGGGACACCCACCCTGCCAAGCCTGGATTTAAACAACAACAAAAATTTCCCCTAAGTCCCCTAGTGTGGGCTCCAGGCCACCACCGGTGACCCAGAGCCCACACCAGCACTGCAGCAGCAGGTAAGTGTACCAGTACTGTACTGATTCCTGGGGTGGGGGGTGGTTTAACACCCCCACCCCAGGGATCACCCTACCTCCCCAATGCCATTGCCTACCTTGAGCTCCGGGCAGCGGCGGTGGTGGCAGCGGCGCTCCGGCAGCTTCAGTGCTGGCTGTGGCTGCCGGCTTCAGCATGCTACTAGGCCTTCCGTGGAACTTCCAGGTTCCTCGGAAGGCCTAGTAGCGTGCTGAAGCCGGCGGCAGCCACAGCAAGCGCTGAAGCCGCCGGAATGCCGCTGCCGCCCGGAGCTCAAGGTAGGCAATGGCATTGGGGAGGTAGGGTGATNTTACATTGCGACCATTCATTTAAATGGCCACAATGTAAAAAAAAAATCCGGTACCCGGAATCCGGTAACCGGACCGGATTGAATCCGATAATGCCGGTACGCCCAGTACCGGCAGTACCGGATACCGGAAATTCCGGTAGTCCCGACCCTACTGGATAGTAAGTATCAGCAGGAGTTAGGAGAGGAGAGCGAGGAGTCAGGGAGGGCAGAACAGAAGAGGTAGGTCTTGAGGAGGGATTTGAAGGTATGAAGGGAGGGGGATACTTCCTTCCTTTGTGAAAGTACGAAGGAAGGTATGTGATTTTTATGTTCCTTTTATTTTACTACACTTTTGACATAATCATGCACTATATTTTAACATTGATTCACAATTTAAGCTCGTGTACTTGTAAGTGGGTTCCTGACATTGGCATTGCACAGGGGAAGGATTCTGGGTTTCTAGACCCAGACAAACCTTGTGTATATTTCTGTGTTTTGGGAAGCTCTCAGGTAAAGGTGATAGAGTTAAACCCTTATAGGCTGGAACAGTTGTGGAGAGAGCTGGTTCAGTAGGTGATGTAAGTGGGGAAACCGAGTCACAGCTAGCCTAGAGTGGGGCACAGAGGTCCCAATCTCATGAAAAACCAAGCATGGCAACACCATTTTCTATTGCAATTTTGTAAGGGGGCTTTTTTCTGCAACCAATAGGGGTGCAGAGCTAGGTGACAGCAAAGGTGCTGTCTTTTTAGATGGCACACGCAGAACTGAGATCTTGACCACTACTGTGTGTTAAAGTTCCTATGATATTTCACAATGGGGAGGACTTTCTCTGTGGCTGCTCCACAGCTGTGGAACTCCCTGCTGTTAGAAGTCAGTTTGGCCCCAAATCTCTCCTCAGTTGTAAAACCTGGCTGTTCCTCCTGGCCTTTGGTGGGGAGGATGGGTAGAGTGGGATGGGAGGGTTTGGTTTAGGGATAGGGTTCAGTCTTAGACCTCCAATTTTATGTTTTAAAGGTTTTATTGTGATTGTAAGCTGCCTCGAGCCACTGTGCAGGAGGCGCAGGGTATTAAATTTTGGAATAAATAAATAAATATATTTGCTGCAATGTGGATGCAATCACTTCTGCAATGACAAGAAGATACTCATTCAGCATCTGAGGGAAATTCATGAGGGAAATTTTAGGAACCAGATTTGGTATAGAAAAACTGAGATACAATCACATCGGCATAAATGAGATCACAAATTGATGCTAGTGCTGTACCTGGTGCAATTTGAACTCCAGTGGCCAGTTACAAAGCAATCCATTTTGTTCCAATTGACGTACAGCTTCTAACATTATTTGTCCTGCTCAAGGAGCAGCTCTTTTTCTTTGGCACTGGGAAAGATTTGTCCCCTAAAGTCCAGACCAAGATCAGAGGTACACTTAGGAGGTAATGAAACTGAACTCCTTATCTTCCCCCCTCATCCTTCCTCTCCCTTTTCCCTGTCGATCCTCATCAATGGGGTCACCATTCTTCCCGTCCCCCAAGCCCATAGCTTAGGCTTCATCTTTGACTCACCCCTTTCTTTTAAACTCTACATCGACTCTGTTGCCAAATCCTGTCACCTCTCCCTCCATAACGTTGCTAAGATTAGCCCTTTTCTCTCTGTCTCCTCTGCCAAAACCCTTGTTCATGCTCTGATTATCTCTTGCCTCAATTACTGTAACCTCCTTCTCACTGGCCTCCCCCGCTCTCCCCTTTCTCCCCTTATCTCTGTCAAAAACTCTGTTGCCAGCGTCATCCACCTTGCCCGTCGGTTCGACCATGTGCAGCCTCTCCTCTCCTCTCTTCACTGGCTCCCCCTTCCTGAACGACTCCTGCACAAGCTCCTAATCTTCACCTATACAGCTCTTCACAACCTTGCTCCCCCCACCTCTCTGCACTAATTTCCATCTGTACTCCAGTCCATGAACTCCGCTCCTCCTCTGTCCCCTCTCTTGCCCTCCCATGCCTCCCCTGCTCCCCTAACCGCCTTCGTCCCTTCTCCCTAGCTGCCACAAACACCTGGAACTCCCTCCCTGACCACATCCACCTCACTCCCTCCCTTCATATCTTCAAATCCCTCCTCAAAACCCACCTCTTCCACTCTTCCCTCCTCAACTCTTCGTTCCCCTCACTTAACTCTTGCTGATACCCTCCATCCAGTACAATCTGTTACCTGAGGTCTGTGTACTCATATCCTCACCACATGGACCAACCAGCCATCATTCTTGATGTAACCAAGCCAAGCGCATGCACCTTGGACCTCACATCTTCGTGACTGTTACACTACTTGTCTCTCCCTCTGTTCTCCTTCCTTCATCTCCCTCCTCCATCTCTCAGATTGTAAGCCCTAGGGCAGGGACTGTGTCTAGTCAATTAATTTGTAAAGCACCAGGTACATTGCTTGTGCTATATAAATGCTTGCTAATAATAATAATAATTAATTAGAAAATGGAGCTCACCTATTCCACCACAGACTCATTCCTTTGAGGAGAAGGGGTAGTCACCATGCCTTGGCACTTTACACAGCCAGCTCCCATTGGCTAGCCTTGCCCCCAAGAACTGTATATAAAGATGGTGAAAACTAGTGTGTCTTGGGCATCTCAATGAATTCAAGGAGCAGCACTCTCCAGCATCACCTGAGACCAGCCTTCTGCCCCTCTGGACAGGTAAGAAACACTCTCTTTTAGGGAGATCAGAATCTACTTTGGAAGGGAGGCTATCTCAGTTTTAAATAGTTAAAGTCTTCCCTCCTGTATAAAAGCTTCTTTTAAGCTCACCAGCGTTCTTTTAGAAGATTGGCTACTATGTTTTTTTATTCCCTCCCACCCACCCAATTAGATAGAATCCTCCTAGACTTTTAATCCTCTCCGCCCCGCCCCGCCTCTATATTTACAGACTAAGGACCAGCCTCAACATGGCATAACAGACAACTTTGTGGCCACAAAAGGGTAACTGTGTTAATTAATCTAGTCTTGGGAATCTGAGGCAGCTGGGGACACAATGCCAAAATATTAAGCCCCCCTCTTTTCTTTTCTTTTTTTTTCTTTTCTTTTATTTTATTTTCAGGTGAGCAGACACTTTGGGAGGAAATTGATGACCTAACTTTCTCCCAGATATTTAGTGATAGTGATGGTAGACTTTCTCCTACTTATTTTTTCTCATTAAGCATGCCTTTTCTTTGCAAAATGGGGAGGAAGATATTAAGTGCTCTCTGCTCTTTTATTTTATACAGATGAGCCTGCAGCACCAATCCCATCTCCACCTAAAGGACTTTGTGATGTTCTTAAAAATAAAAGCAGACACCACAATGTCGCCCCAGAGCCCCCATCAGCTGCACCCCAATATTCACCTAAAAAGCACAGCCTGTCTCTTTAAAAAAGGAAGCACACTGAAACAGGGCAGGAGGCAGGTGAGTAAAAAGGTGTGGGGGTGGACTTTGTTTTGTATGTGTGTATGTTTTAAAAGAACCAATAATCATTTTTTTCTCTCCCTCTATTTTTTAACATGCAGGTGGGCCCGAGAATGCAACAGCCACATCATCAGAAGCAGGGAATCCTGCCCCCCCCCGCACCACCACCCCCCACTCTCCTGTTGCAAAACACCCTGCTGACACCTCTCCAGCCCTTCATGGATCTGGTAAAAAAAACAAAAAAACCACACTACATATATGTCCCCATTTCAATGGCCTCTCATGATAAGAGCCCTCTGAAAATATGCCGGGGGAGTCACTGAACTAGCCACAAATGTTACTTCTACCAATTACAAGCATGTGTTTGACCTTTGTGTAAGGGTGGGGGAGCTAACCGGTCATCTCAAGAATAAGGAAAAAAAGCTTCATTTTCTTGAGCAAAAGATCAAAAAGGAATGGGAAGCGCTTAAAGAACAGAAAGAAAAATGTCAAAAGCTCATGTACTATGTTTTTAAGTGGGATACTGATCCTTCCCACTTTGCAGACTGTGTTAAAGCAGTTCATGCTTTATATGCTGAATTAAAGGTACCTAAACACTATTTTAATGCTGCTGGGGGTCTTTGGGCACAGGCCACATGGGTGCAGAGGGGCGGGGGACTCAGAAACAAGTACGGTGGCCAAACCAGCTCAAGGCATGGAGGAGGGTTTTGGTCCTTGAAAAAAATATTAAATAAAGTGCTGCTCACGTTTAAAAGCAGAGCAGCATGGAGAAGCAGTTGGAAATGCTGTCTCAGAGGCCCCCCACTCCGTTTCTATCTATGATAGCTCAGGGGGCACAGAAGCTAGCTCTCCTGCTGTCTCTATTGAGCCAGAGCCCATGGAAGCTAATGAAGTTAGCTCTCTTGCTGTCTCTATTGAGGAAGGGTCTGAAAATGCAGCACAGCAACTGCCCCCTGTATTACTTGAGTGAGTTGACTGGTGGAAGTGACCTGTTAGGTGCTTTGATGCCATGCTATTTGGGAAAAGCTTCCGCTTTGTTAACTTTGAACGTGCCATTAACCCTCTAGATGCAGAATTAGCTATGTGTGAGTGCATACAGAGGCTTATAGAGGAAGTTCAAGCTAGAAACTCCCCTGATGATTTTTTGCAGCTTCGGCTGTTAGGGATGGGGCTAAATCACTCCATTTATTCAAACAATCGTTCTTACAAGGTGTTTACTGCAGAAAAAATGTTTGCGGATGTGGCAAATTTTATTCAGAGCAACACTGAAGTTCTTTTTTCAGGGGAACTGCTTTTAATAGTTACCGTGATGAAGAATCCAGGAGGTGGGGACCGAAGAGTACTTAAGTCTATTATCAATGATGATGTGGTTAAAATATAGAGAAAGTTGTTGGTTGATTTTAATTACACAGGGACAAATCTTTGCTTTGCGGGAAGTGTTCTGAAAGTTTTAAAGGGGCATGAAGTTAAAGATACAGAACTGCTAGATGCAGAAGTACTAAAGGAGGCCAGGGCTTTGCACCAGCAACTGGGGTTTTCTGACCAGTAAAAAATCATGCTTACTGACATAGCAGCTTTTGAAGATGTTTTAAAATGTTACAATTCAGGTACTGCATCGCACAGGAATCTTATGGAGTTTTTATAAAACAGGCTTGTCCGACCAGAGCACGATTGTTTATATGTTGCTACACAAGGGGCATTATTATGGGATTAAGGATATCAAAGCAATGTTTGGGGCCAGAAATGTTTGTGGCTGTTGCAATAACCTTTACAGCCATGATCATAACTGCACGTACACTGTTGCTTTTGTTTAGAAATTGGCTGCATAGAACAAAGAGGTGAGAAGAAGAGATGTCCTGGTTTCTGGCTCATCTGTAGGTCTAGCAAATGCTTACAGAGGCATAGGCCACTGGCAGAAGAAGACAAGAATGATTGCAAGTTAAAAATCCAGTGTCCCAAATATAACTCTTACATTAACAAAGAACATGAGTGTAAGGGGAGGAAATGTGGGCAATGTAAACAGGGGCTGCAGGACGTAAATAGTCATCTCTGCTATATGGCCTGTCTTACCAAGCCTGGTAAATCTGAAAAATACATTTTTTATTATTTTGAATGCACTCAGGAAACAGGAGTGCATGAGTCAAATTATATTTACACCATGGCTCTCAATGGGGAGAAAAGCTGGGGATTTACAGGGTTTGACTGTGCTTCAGAATTTGTCAAGGTGGTTATTGGGGCCAAGTTCAGAAACTATTCTTTTTTNTTTCTCCTACTTATTTTTTCTCATTAAGCATGCCTTTTCTTTGCAAAATGGGGAGGAAGATATTAAGTGCTCTCTGCTCTTTTATTTTATACAGATGAGACTGCAGCACCAATCCCATCTCCACCTAAAGGACTTTGTGATGTTCTTAAAAATAAAAGCAGACACCACAATGTCGCCCCAGAGCCCCCATCAACTGCACCCCAATATTCACCTAAAAAGCACAGCCTGTCTCTTTAAAAAAGGAAGCACACTGAAACAGGGCAGGAGGCAGGTGAGTAAAAAGGTGTGGGGGTGGACTTTGTTTTGTATGTGTGTATGTTTTAAAAGAACCAATAATCATTTTTTTCTCTCCCTCTATTTTTTAACATGCAGGTGGGCCCGAGAATGCAACAGCCACATCATCAGAAGCAGGGAATCCTGCCCCCCCCCGCACCACCACCCCCCACTCTCCTGTTGCAAAACACCCTGCTGACACCTCTCCAGCCCTTCATGGATCTGGTAAAAAAAACAAAAAAACCACACTACATATATGTCCCCATTTCAATGGCCTCTCATGATAAGAGCCCCCTGAAAATATGCCGGGGGAGTCACTGAACTAGCCACAAATGTTACTTCTACCAATTACAAGCATGTGTTTGACCTTTGTGTAAGGGTGGGGGAGCTAACCGGTCATCTCAAGAATAAGGAAAAAAAGCTTCATTTTCTTGAGCAAAAGATCAAAAAGGAATGGGAAGCGCTTAAAGAACAGAAAGAAAAATGTCAAAAGCTCATGTACTATGTTTTTAAGTGGGATACTGATACTTCCCACTTTGCAGACTGTGTTAAAGCAGTTCATGCTTTATATGCTGAATTAAAGGTACCTAAACACTATTGCTGCTGGGGGTCTTTGGGCACAGGCCACATGGGTGCAGAGGGGCGGGGGACTCAGAAACAAGTACGGTGGCCAAACCAGCTCAAGGCATGGAGGAGGGTTTTGGTCTTGAAAAAAATATTAAATAAAGTGCTGCTCACATTTAAAAGCAGAGCAGCATGGAGAAGCAGTTGGGAATGCTGTCTCAGAGGCCCCCCACTCCGTTTCTATCTATGATAGCTCAGGGGGCACAGAAGCTAGCTCTCCTGCTGTCTCTATTGAGCCAGAGCCCATGGAAGCTAATGAAGTTAGCTCTCTTGCTGTCTCTATTGAGGAAGGGTCTGAAAATGCAGCACAGCAACTGCCCCCTGTATTTCTTGAGTGAGTTGACTGGTGGAAGTGACCTGTTAGGTGCTTTGATGCCATGCTATTTGGGAAAAGCTTCCGCTTTGTTAACTTTGAACGTGCCACTAGCCCTCTAGATGCAGAATTAGCTATGTGTGAGTGCATACAGAGGCTTATAGAGGAAGTTCAAGCTAGAAACTCCCCTGATGATTTTTTGCAGCTTCAGCTGTTAGGGATGGGGCTAAATCACTCCATTTATTCAAACAGTGGTTCTTACAAGGTGTTTACTGCAGAAAAAATGTTTGCGGATGTGGCAAATTTTATTCAGAGCAACACTGAAGTTCTTTTTTCAGGGGAACTGCTTTTAATAGTTACCGTGATGAAGAATCCAGGAGGTGGGGACCGAAGAGTACTTAAGTCTATTATCAATGATGATGTGGTTAAAATATAGAGAAAGTTGTTGGTTGATTTTAATTACACAGGGACAAATCTTTGCTTTGCGGGAAGAGTTCTGAAAGTTTTAAAGGGGCATGAAGTTAAAGATACAGAACTGCTAGATGCATAAGTACTAAAGGAGGCCAGGGCTTTGCACCAGCAACTGGGGTTTTCTGACCAGTAAAAAATCATGCTTACTGACATAGCAGCTTTTGAAGATGTTTTAAAATGTTACCATTCAGGTACTGCATCGCACAGGAATCTTATGGAGTTTTTATAAAACAGGCTTGTCCGACCAGAGCACGATTGTTTATATGTTGCTACACGAGGGGCATTATTATGGGATTAAGGATATCAAAGCAATGTTTGGGGCCAGAAATGTTTGTGGCTGTTGCAATAACCTTTACAGCCATGATCATAACTGCACGTACACTGTTGCTTTTGTTTAGAAATTGGCTGCATAGAGCAAAGAGGTGAGAAGAAGAGATGTCCTGGTCTCTGGCTCATCTGTAGGTCTAGCAAATGCTTACAGAGGCATAGGCCACTGGCAGAAGAAGACAAGAATGATTGCAAGTTAAAAATCCAGTGTCCCAAATATAACTCTTACATTAACAAAGAACATGAGTGTAAGGGGAGGAAATGTGGGCAATGTAAACAGGGGCTGCAGGACGTAAATAGTCATCTCTGCTATATGGCCTGTCTTACCAAGCCTGGTAAATCTGAAAAATACATTTTTTATTATTTTGAATGCACTCAGGAAACAGGAGTGCATGAGTCAAATTATATTTACACCATGGCTCTCAATGGGGAGAAAAGCTGGGGATTTACAGGGTTTGACTGTGCTTCAGAATTTGTCAAGGTGGTTATTGGGGCCAAGTTCAGAAACTATTCTTTTTTTAGCCCATAATGCCTCTCGCTATGACTCTTATTTTATTGTGAACCATCTGATTAAACAGAAGATGGAGATAGAGCTGATACCCCAGACGGGTAAGTTGCTTTGCATAAAAATAACAGCCTTAAACTTTTGTTTCATTGACTCCTTAAATTTTCTACCGATGAAACTCAGTAAGCTTCCCAAAGTCATGGGGTTTGAGGGGTGTAAAGGGCATTCCCCACATCTTTTTAACACCAAGGCCAATCAAAATTATATAGGCCCCATGCCACCTCCTGAGTCTTACAGAGTAAAAAGTATGATGCCTGAAGAAAAAGCTGATTTTCTTGATTGGTGTGACTGCAACGAAGACAAAACTTTTGATTTCCAGAAAGAACTGGCCTATTATTGCCAGCAAGATGTTAAGCTTTTTAAGGAGACCTGTGTGCTGTACAGAACTGAAATTATGGAGATGATGAAAAAAGGGGAGGTGGTAGGGATGAAAGATGGTGTAATTCTGGTGGAATACCATCATATTGACCCTTTGGGTGAAAACAGACATGACACTAACCACCCTTTAACCACC
>QEPC01015466.1:2588976-2605391 GCA_003113815.1 Sphenodon punctatus | reverse complement strand
GCCCGTCATGTCTGAAATCACCCACGGTTGTTGGTCACAAAGTGGTGTTTTCGATGTTGCTTTAGCAGCTTGCTAAAAGTCATGTTTAGACATTCTTTACCTTGGTCTGTTTGTATTTTCTGGGGGACCCTCCCTCTCCTGAAAATGGAGGCAAAGGCTCTGACCACTTCAACCCATTTTATTTTTCAGGCCTGCAGCCCAGGCATACTTGGACAATATATCTATCACAGGTAAAATGTACTTTGCGCCCCTGTTGTACTTTGAGAATGCTTGTATGTCCACCAAATCCGCCTGCCATTACGCATCCACTCCCAACATGAGAATTCTGATTCTTTTAAAATACTTTCATGAAGGTTTGTGCAGGGTATAAACATCCTGGTTCACCAGCCATGATATCATCTCATTCTTAGACAAGGTTTTACTCTGTTATTTAGCCACCTGAAAAAGAGGATTCATCCCTCCAAAACTTCCAACCTTTCCTGGTGTGTAATAGAACTCTTTTAACAGCTGCTCATGCACAGACATGTTTCTAACATACCCCGCTAAAAACAGAAATGGCAACAAAACACATTTCAAGCAAAGTTTTTATTCTTCAGACTTTAGCAGTTTCTTCTTACAGCAATCCATCTGGTCAACTCCTCTTGAGCACTTGCAAAAGCAGGAAACAACAGAGACATTTACCCACACAGGCGCTCCCAACTTCAGGTTTTCAAAAGACTTTACAAGCTCAACATTTACCTGATCAAATAATTTTTTTAAAAGGTACATCAGAGCCTATGTCTATTTTAATTTCTTCATCCCTCACAGCATCATCATCCTTGTGTAAAAATTAGCACTGGGTCTTCTGTAGGTGCAGGTGGGGCCGGTTGCATATCCATAGGCTCATCACCTGCCTCTGAGGTTTCACCCCTTTTCAAACCAAAATATTTATTTATTTCACCATTTTTCTACCCCGCCCCCTCTTGTTCACAGAGCAGCTCAGGGCAAATAGAGCTTTCTTATAAGAACAAAGGGTGGACACTCAGAAAATGGTGGCTTTTTATGCACCGCTGCACAACCCATGAGCAGCACTAATGCACGATCCTCTACGAGGACTGGTTGAGGGCCATGGGAGGCATTCTGAAAGGGGTCACATAACCCCCTTTCTGCAAGTCGTCATACCCCAGAAACAGCTACCTATTGGTCCACCTATCTCCATAACGGAGTGGGCTAGGATGACAAAACCTTCGTTCATTGGTTCGGCTCTGTCACCTGTGCAGTTTGAGCCCTCACATGACCCCCATTCTGCAAGTCATCCTACTCCAGAAAAGGTAGCCTATCGTGGCTTGACACTTAAGAACCTTCCGGGTTTGGGGGGGGGGAGGACCTGTGGTCGTTCACCCCACCGACCTGGAAGCATTACCCGCTTCTGCGTCACTTTCAACCACCACCACCACGTCACTTCCCCCTTCCACATCACTTCCACCCGAAGATGGGACTTCTGGTCCAGGGAACAAGCGAGGAGGGCAGGATTTCCAGTGATGGAGCACCTCATGTGACCTGTCAAACTGATAATGATCTTGATAATGAGACGTACCCCAATACACTACTAGTGGCTGCTGGGAAGTGAAAGATGATAACATCAAAAGAGGGATGAGGTGCCAAGTAGAAGAGAGCAGAGGGAAATTGGTATCCAAAGGACCAGCAGGGATTGAGTAACTGCCTCTTTATTCCTTAAAGCCACACTTAAAAGCTCCACTAGAGAGAAAAACACAAAAAGGAGAAGACACATGCACACCCTCTCATTCAGATATTGGTGTTACAGTCACTGTGTCACAGAGGAAGCTCTGGATACTAGCACAATCACCAGAAGGTCAAACCATTTGAGCACTGTCATCATGAGTTGGCAGCATGTCATGCTAAAGAATTACTAGACTGAAGAATTACAGTCTCTAGTAGCCTCCCCACAAATATCCAGAATGTGAAAAGGGCTCCTCCCGCAGCCCCTCCTTCCTGTTCCTGGCATCTGTGAGTGTTTTCACACAGGAAGGGAAGCAGTAGAAAGTGTGATAAATTCATGTCTAGGTCACACCGCTGCCACTTCCGCTGGCAGTGGCAGGAGCAGTTCAAATGGGCAGACCCATGAATGGGTCCCATAGGCAGGGGAGCCGCTGCCACCCATTCCAGCTCTGCCCTGAGAAGCCCATCACATGGGCTAAACCCCAGGATTGTGACAGCAGGATCAGGCCCCTGGAGAAAGCTGCTGCCAGTTACGTTGGCCAGCAGAGGAGTGCACACCTTGGGCTGTCTGCCCATCAGTTGTTGAAGAGAACCCTGGGGAGGAGAAGGAGCAGCAGAGGCAGGAGCCCTGGTGTCCCCAGCTGGAGAAGCGCTGGTGTCCCCTGGCTGCATCACCACACTGGTCTCTCTCAAGCCTGGACCCAGCTTGAAATAGACCAGCAGCAGGGAACAGGGAGCTCCTTGTCAGGAATAGCACTGCTGTGCTCCACAGTGTGGATGTCAATTTCAAGCAAGGAATCACTTTCTGGCTTGACACTGACCTGTGGTGTGCTCCCCCTGCAAGGATTGTCTCCTAGTGTTAGTTTCCAGTAAGGACGTGTTGAAATTGACATGGGAGAACAATTCTTGCCAGGGAGTGCAGCGCTGGTCAGTGTCAAGTTGGGAAGCACATCTCAGCTTAAAATTGGTATGGGGAATCCACGACGTGGTGGACAGCACTGCTTTCCCTGGCAAGGCACCCTTCATCCCCCCACTGGTCTATTTCAAGGCAGGTCCAGGTTTGAGATAGACCAGTACAGTGGTGCAGCCAGGAGATACCAGGGCTGCTGCTCCTCCTTCTCCCTCCAACAGATGACTGGCCACAGCAGCAGCTTCCTCTGGGACCCCAATTCTTGCCAGCATCATGGCCATGTCCATGGTGGGGGTAGCCCTGTTTGCAGGCATAGCTGCCTGGGGCCTTTCACACAGGTGGCTATCCCATGTTTGCCCCTTGCCCCACTTAGGGATGGGTTGTCCCACAAGGCGTGCTCCTCAATAATGCAGGAGATGCCATGGGTGGCAGTCCCTGCCCAATGAGGGGCAAACATCAGGCAGATGGCGTTCAGATGGGCAGTGAGTCTGGGGCAAAGGGGTGGTGGAAGTGGAGCACTGTCTCATATCAGGCTAACAAAGTAGACTCTTCGGTGTTTAGAAAGGATAAAGTCACTGGTTGTGGGGTATTTAACCAAATGTAGTAGATTGCATGTTCTGCGGAGCTGCTGTTCACTCTCTTTTGGTAAATAAATAAATAAATAATAAATTAAGAAGAATGATATTTGGTGTCTTTACAAATCCTTTCACACAAACAAGTGCTGCTGTTGTCATGTCCTTAGCCTTTCTGATGCCAACTAGTTAGTCAAGCATGATTTTCAAACCTGTGTGTCCTGCTAAAATTAGTCTGATTCCCTGCATTGCCTACAGATGATGAATGGTATTATTTGGTAAAATACTACTGGTTCCATCTCCTACATCAACACAACAAAAGAAAGCATGAGGAGAAAGAAGCAGAACTGTCCTACATGAACTCTCTAGGCACACCTGTCACTGCAGCACAACAAGGTACCACACAAGCAGTACGATCCTCTGACAGGCTTGTGCGCTGGTGCTAGCAGACAGTGCAGGTCTGAGACACAGTCACTTAAAAGAGACCTCCACTCATGCTAAGTGATAGCATAAACATATTATCCTACCTGTCAGGGTATGGAGGGGGTGTGGCCCACAGGGACTGCGGAGGAGGGGGCAGCTCAGGGTGCCCAGGAGGTCACACTCCCCACCCCCCTAGTACCTGTGTCTTTAGAGGATTCCCCTGCTTGCAGTCTTCTGGGCCAGTGAGTGCAGGATGAGAGACAGCTGCCTTCCCCAGCTTGCAGTCTGCTGGGCCAGCAATTACCTGATGAGAGGCAGCTGCTGTTAGGAAATAAATGAGGTGGCATGCCTCAGTTTACCCTAAATAGGATCGAAGGTTGCCAATAAACATGGCAAAGTATGTGAGTACAACTCTATTTTATTGGATAGACACTTAACATCTGGACATGGTAGTGTGTGTTACCAGTTACAAACCTCAGTAACCCACCCCAGGATATCTTACGTGTCAGAGGCCACAGTCCGAGACGCAGGCTGGTTCAGAGGAGAAGGGAGGGGGCCCAGCAGGCAGCTGGGCAGTCTCTGGATCTTTGAGAGCGGCGATTAGGATCAAAGACCCACACGGCTCACTTGCAAATGTTAGTGGCCGTTAGAGTCAATGACAAATGGTAAGGGGCTGGGCTTTCCCCTTTATAGCTTTATTTATTATGGATACATGTTGCAGGGTCCCCTCTTTGATCATACCAGGTGCAGAAATAAGCTGACTTCATCTCATTAAAACTACTTTTTACTTTAGGGGAGTTTCCCTTCTCTGCTGCTTAATTGCTGTCCTGTCCTGCTGAAGCTCCCTCCCTTCCTTTCAGGCCCACTTCGTTAGAGATAGTGGTCATCTGATGCCACATAATGGCCTTGGAGATACATTCTTTCTGTTTGAATGTGAGTTATTTACAGTTTTGTACTCTTGGGCCTCCCCAGTCTGTGCCAGCCTGAGGTCTATGCTTCAAGTTAGCTGAACTGAATTTGTTCAGGCCTCATCTTTCCTGTGTCAGAGGACCATGGCTAAACTGCCTGATCAATTCATAATAACCAAACTGCTTAATCAATTCCTAATACTGCGGCGTTCTGAGCGCCTGCAGCTGAAGCGAGGGCTGGGTCTGAAGCAAGGCACATAGAAAGGAGGGCCATTAGGCTTTCTCCTTTGCTGGTGATCAGAACTTCTGCGTTCCTGTGATCTAGCCCGGGCGTTGATATTTGGAGAAACTGGTTTACTAGACTCTCTTCCCTTTCCCTGTTCCTGTGTGATGAGTCCTGTGTGCGGTGAGTGATTGTGTGTGAGTGATGTGTGCTTCTGTCTTCCTTATTGTTGACCTTCCTTGCCTTCCTGTGTGTGGTTGCCCTAATCCATCCCCACTCCACTCTGGGGTTCCCAAGGCCTGGGGTCCCTACCCCCGCCTCACTTGTTTCCCCTTTTGGGCCCTGTGTGTGTGAAGGATCACTATAATCCAGGGTGTGACATCTCTGGTAGGCCCACTGATTAATGGTGGCTGGTTCAGGTGCCTTGTAGCATACAATTGACCACACAGCGATACACCATACTTGGGGGATCCTTTAACCCTAATAGTGTGCATTTGCGAGTGGGGTTTGTGTCCTTGTGTCATGTGCCCCCTTCTTTGGTCCTGTTTCCCCTTGCGAGCCCATATTCCCCACACTACCAGAGGATCATGCCCTAAATGCTGCAGTGAACACTGAAGTTGAAGCATAACTCTACGGCCTTGTCATGGAAACTTCTGTGTACTGCTGTGTATCTTGGTGAGCTCTCATAATACAGCCTACTGCCACAGTAACCTACTTACTAGCCAAGCAACTTTCCATATCAGTCAAATTAAACACAAACACAAGCTGCCTCCTACACAATCTGAAGGCTTATCTGACTTACCTGAGTCATAGAAGCATGTTCCCAATTTTGCAACTGCTCAGAGCAGTGTCATGAGCCTACTACAGTTCATCAGAAGGCTGTGTTCTCAAGAACAGTACAATGCCAGGGATAGCTGCCAAAAGCAGTCATCCTAATGAAGGACATTAACAGACCCTTTCAGCTTCTCCCCTCCTCCACTACGGATTGAAGAGTTACAGGAACTGCTTAGGGTGCAAGCTCTCCATCCACTGAAGTTCATGCCATGGCAAAACTCCCATTGACTGTAATGGTGGAGGATTGTCCTGCCCATAATAGTCAGTATACTGAATCCTCCAAATTGGAAACTAAAGGCAAATTCTTGGAAAATTTATGTTCTGCAACATCTTCTGCAGGGAGAAATGTAAAAACTGAAAGTCACATCAGCCAGGTTGTGCCAAGCCACAAGGAAGAACAAACATTTTTACCTGGTGATGACAAAAAGGACCAAAGTATCAGTATTATTATCCCTCATGCATTGGGGAGACTGGTGGGGTGGGGAATTTGGGGAATTGGAAGGTAGGGTTAGGGGTGGGGGGGTTTAATTTTTTAAAAAGCGATGTTGGTTTTAATGTATTTTATTGTTTTATAGTGTTGGTAGCCGCCCCGAGATGCCATGGGCATGAGGGGGCAGCATAGAAATGTCATGAAATAAAAAATAAATAAATAAAAATTGAACTTGTCCCTATTTTCACAGCAGGAATTACAGGCTACTTTAAGGTTTACATTTTAATTTTTTTTAAAATTGTGTGCCAAGCCTGCACATCAAGTAGGCAAATTAGAGCCTGCACAAAGTGCAGCCACTGTAATATGCTGCTGGCTGACCTTCAGAGAAAACAAGCCACACAAGAGAATGTCAGAAGGATGCTCTTTCCTTCAGACATTATTGTAGGGCTAAAAGGAGGAGGATAATTGTCAATCTTTCTGCTTCCAGACCAAAGTAAATTAACAGTAACAAATCACAAGGGCCACGTGGTTTCCACCACTAGTTCCAAAGGACCTCAGATATGAAAAATGCAGATTTACTAATTGCCCTATGTAACCTATTACTAAAATCAGCCTCTGTAGCAGATAACTGGAAGTTCTGAGAAAACTGGTAGTAAGTGTAGTAAAGAATAGAATTATTGGACACTTAGAATTACTATAAACTCAGGTTTATTAAACATAAAACAATACGTTGGCTAAGAGCCAACATGGCTTTTGCAAAGGGATGTCATACCTTGCTAGTATATTAGAATTTTTGGAGGGTTATCAACAAGCATGTGGATAAGAATAATCCTGTCAATATAGCATACTTGAATTTTTGGAAAGCCTCTGGCAAAGCCCCTCACTAACATCTTAATAAATTTAAATAGCTATGAAAAAAGGAGAATCCACTCATGGATCGGTGACTGGTTAATAGGGGGGAAAGGGTATGAGTTAATGGTCAGTTTTTGCAGTGGAGAAAGCTATGACTCCCGGAAGCTGTGAATGATCAGATGGGGATGGGCAACGCCATATATGTTCTACTCTTGGTATTCTTCTCCTGCAACCCTGACTACTGGACACAATTAAAGACAAGATACTGGGATAGATGGACCATTAGTCTGATCCAATAGAACTATTCTTTAAACAAAAAATAGACATGAAAAGGGGTGATGAACAGGTGACACCATGTCACAGGAAGGGGACTAATTAGTACCAGCTATGGTCAAGCAATGACTCTTTAAGGGGAGGTGGATTTTATAACAGAAAACACAGATAGTTCTGACTCATATCCTTTCTTGATCAACTACAGTATTTTCAACCAGCTGCATGCTTGCTAACCATGGCAGGGACTCAAGTACAGACAAGCTAAGAAAAAAAAGTCTGCTTAGTCTTACCAAAATAATGCCATTGCTGACTGTCAGCTACGTGAGTGTATGGCACCCAGACAGATTTCTCAGAGAAACGGGTGTCCCATCACCACTGTTTTATTAGTCAAAAGTACATCCCATGTGTACCCTGTACCTCTCCCAGTCTGCCTGACAGGATCAGTCCATAGCCTGTAGCATCAGCTCCATCCACACAGTCCCTCCTTCAGGGCTCCTGCCTGGTTTGAATTCTAACTACTCCAGCACAAAGTTCCATTGCTCCAAGCCCCTCACAGCCTGTTTCTACTTGCCCTTAAGAGTCAATGTTATATAGTCTTGGGTTCTACCAGGTAACCCACAGAATGCTGTTTGGGCCTACCCCTTCTCAGAGAGTCCTAGGCTTCATAGACCTACCCTGGAGGACAGTGTCAGCTTCCACCCTTCACAGATTTATCCTGGTATGAAGAGCGCTCTAGACTTCAGTGTGACTCGGGCCTGGGTGCTCATCCTCCTTCCTACATCATCTAAGCTCTTCCTTGCTGCACTCACACCCTGGCTTTGTTGAATCCTTCAGGTAAGCTGGGCTGCCAGTTTACACAGCCCAGTTCTACCCAGCAGTTCTCAGTTAAGCCACTTAGCTGGCTACTTGGGCAAAGAGATCGGGCGCATTTATGGTGGTCCTTAAAGATTCCCACACCCGTGGCCCTGCTGAAACCTGCCACACTGGTGTATTTACTTCTACACAACACTTGGCACTGTTCCAGCCTCCTAACATGCGTGGCATGGAACAAGTAAATAGGAAATTGTTTACCCTGTGAACTAGTAGACAGTTCATGAAACTAACTGGCAGCAGTTTTTAAACAAATAAAAAGGTATTTTTTCCACTCAGCTCACAATTAACTTATGGAACTTGTTGCCAGAGGATGTAGTCGAGGCCAGTAGTATAGCTGGGTTTTTAAAAGGACTGGCTAAGTTCGTAGAGGATAGGTCTTTCAAAGTCTATTAGCCAGTAGGCAGGGGACATAACCTCTGACTGTCAGAAGCTGGGAGTGTATGAATCGCTCCATTGGGCATTTTTACACATACCTTAAAGTTCCAGTTTTTTCAATCTTCTCGGTTTATATGTCCACAAGTAAGTTCCGGATGCATTTTTCTCTCTCTCACACACACACACACACACACACTGCCCTGAGGCAGCCTAAAGTAGCCGCAGCTGTAGACGTGACAGGCTGCCATGGAAACCAAGTGACCACACCTGCCTGGAGCAAAGCAGTTTACCAGGAGAACTTTTTACACACAAAAGTTCTGGGAGAAGTTCTACACAGAAGTTCAAAGAGCCAGATGTTTAAGATCTGGGTGAGTGATTTAGACACACAGAAAGTTCAGGATGTAACAGCAAACATGCAGGAGAAATGTGTGTGTAAAAACACCCATTATGACCTGTTGAGTACTCCTCTGAAGTGATCGAGAGTGGCACTGTCAGAGACAGGATGCTGGGCTCAATGGACCATTGGTCTGACGCAATATGGCACTTGTTCTTAAACCTTACATTTGGCCACTGAAACACAGGATTAATGCACAGAGGAAACATGGGTTTGCAGAGGTTTATTTCCAGAAACAAATCTAGGGAACTCCTTGGCAGACCCTCAGGGAAGCCAAAAAAACACTTCGGAATGTCTGTTCACTCAGCAGCAGGACTGCTGCTTCAGGCTTTTCAGGGTATTTTCAAAGGTGACGGCTCAAAAAGCTGCCACGCTTTGATCTTGTCTGTGGTGAGAGTCCTCATCACAGGCAGGTTCTGGCCCTGCTGCCGAACAAAAGTGACAGTGGCCGGGGCTGGGGAGGGTGGGGAGAGGACGGGGGGGACGACATGTGGAGGATGTGGTCTGCACAGCTCTGCCCCCTTCACTGCTCTGTGCAGCTTGGATGCTGCCCGAAAAAGCTCCAGCCACCAGCCGGAGTTAGGTAGAGCAAGCCATCAGATGTGATGGCCCATTCTACCACCATCCGGGGTTGCCTTTCCCATACCATGGTAGGGCTAATTCTGGGATGTGCACTGGCAGGGAGCCTAGTGCACAACCCAGAGTTACCCTGCCACAGTCTGGGAATTACTGTGGTTCCACCCGCAGCAAACATCTGGTGGGCGGGAGCAGATGTGACACCACCATGGGTGGCCATGCCGGAGTTAGCATGACCACTCATGGTAGCGTCACATCTGAAAATACCCTCCATTTCAGTAGAAGCGTGTTTGCCTTGCAGCCCAGAGCTTTTCCTTGTCAATTTCACCAAGAGGAAAGTTTGCTTTGCTGGGATTGTGCCTATTTATGCTCCCACTGCAGGGACTCCCCCGACGGTCAGAGTACATGAGGTGGCAGCATAGAGTATTTTTACACATGACGGCACTTGTCACCACCACACTTTGATCCTGCCTGATGTGGGAGCCCTCACCCTGGGCAGGATCTGGCCCACCACCAACGGCCGGGCCTGGAGGGGGCGGAGAGGGACATGGTACGCACGTCCCCACCTCCCGCACTGCTCAGCACGACCTGACTCTCTCTCTGACAGGCAGGAGCAGCAGTCTATGAGGCCACCATCCCCGCCTGGAAAAGCTCCAGCCACAGTTAGGTAGAGCTGGCCATCAGACATGATGGCTCACTCTACCACGGTCCAAGGAAGACTTCCCCAGACCATGGCAGGGCTAACTCTGGGATGTGTGCTGGCAGGGAGCCCAGTGCACAGCCTGGAGTTAATCCTGCCATGGTCCAGGGTATGTGTGTCCCCGCCTGCAGCAAACATCTAACACCAACATGAGTGGCCACACCAGGGTAAGTGTGGCCACACATGGTAGTGTCACATTTGAAAACACCCATAGACACTGGATGAAAACAGACATGACGCTAACTCCACTGTAACACCATTTTAACATTTCTTATGCATGTTGCATGACTGTATGGTGCCCTATGCAGCCCTGCACCATGCATAGGAAATGTAAAAGCTGAGTTAAAGTGGAGTTAGCATCATGTCTATTTTCACCCACAGGAAGGAACACTCCCCCATGGGATGATCACTGAAGAGTTACCACTGATTGATTTTCCCCACAGTTAACTGTCAAGTGTAGCACCACCACTGATCAACTTGCAGTGCATTCCTGTATATGCCATTTGTGTGGGCTGGGAGAAAAATCTGTGGCAATAAGGAGTCTGCAGCATAATTAGGAAACATGTTTTATCAGACAATGGCCTGATAGTGGATTTGAATCTATGACAAAGGCTGACTTATCAAAATATCCTGTTGATTTGTCTGCTGCAAAAATAAGCAGCCTGAAAGGTATTTAAGCAGTTGCTTCCTTGGGGACACATCATAAAGCTGAGCCCCTTAGAATCTAAATAGTTAATGGGCTAACACAGTGTGGTATTTTATCAATTTACAGGCTGACTGTGCATTATTCCCTGCCTGGTCTATCCTCAGTATTGGATTAGCTTGTCTCCTGAAGCCATGACCCAGTTGGCTCATTTCCAAAGCTTTTCATAGTGTTTATATCTGAATTTTGATGGAAGTCTAATGGGCCCCGTCCCCTTCCATTCTTCAACACATATACCTCATCTTCTGTCACTCTCAGCCACCTAGCATCCTGGTGACCACTACAAAAGGCAGAAGAGTATTATTAGGAAGCAGTATTTTGCTGTGCAAGTGATAAACTGTATTCTTAGACTACAACGTAGGTGAGATTCGCATTATGCGGCAGTCAGCAATCTTTGGACCTCCTGCTTGTGCTGCATAACAAACCACCACGCTACTGCATTATTTGGACAAGTGCTTTGTGGATGGGTATCAAATGAAACGAAAGGAGATGCAAAAGCTTCAAAGAACAAACTGCCAAAGGTGAAAGCAAAATTGACTCTGGTGAGTTGGGCAGCCCCTTGGCCCCATTGTATGTCACGGCTCTTGGAAAGGGGTGTGGTCACATTAGAAAGAGGCAGTGAGAATGAGCTCACTAACCTCTTTATGTTGTAGCCTCACTCCATGTGTTGTTATGTCTTGATGCTCAGGAAAGGGGTGGGAGAGGCCCTTTACCAACATGGCTGCACCCACCCACGAAAAGGGCTCAGAAGAGACATGGCCAGGCAGGTGCAGACGTACTCCATTGGCACCTATGCAAACTATAACTATTTAGTATTATTTATATAGTGAATTCAGTGCTCAAAGTGTGTTTTAATCCTTAAATAGTTCAACCTAACAGCAGCCCTGTAGGATAGATCATTCTTATGACCATTTTAAAGATGAGGAACTGAAGCTGAGGGATAGCAACTTGCCCAAGGCCACCCAGTGAGTTCATGGCAAAGACCAGCGTTTGAATCCTGACCAGCCAGGTCCAAGTACAAGTGTATCCACTAGCCTCTGCTTGCTTAATTTAAAGGGTGCAATTTTTCAAAAGTGCCTAATTGACTCAGGAGACTATACTGAATATTTAAAAGTGATTTAGATGAAGCTGCAGGGACGGACTTAGGAATTTTGCACCCCTAGGCCCTTCTCACGCTGCTGCCCCCAAGCCAAGCCCTGCCACAAGCCCCATTAACAAGCCAAGTCCCACCCCCATGCTGCATGTTCATGGGTGGGGGAGCCCATGTGAACAATGTGGCGCATGCACCCACAGTGAATGGGGGTGCATGCGTGTGCCCATCTAATGCATCCCCACTCACCCCCCACTCGTCCTGATGCACAGAGCAACCAGGGAAAACGGCAGTTGCTCTGTGGGTGCATATGAGTGGGGGGTGAGTGGGGATGCGTGTACAGCCATGTGCATACCCCTCCCACGCACTGGCACATCCACTGACCCCCCCACCCGGCAGAGTCATGTAAAAAGGGCCTGTAAGAAGAACAGAAGGTTGCTGCCTTGTAAATAAGGTTCTTTGAGATGGCTCTGAAACATTCTCACAACACCCACCCTTCCAGCCCCGCATGGGATTTTTTTCTTGTATTCCTAGAAAGGGTTGGAAGGAACTGTCATTCTGAGGGGGGGTGCTTTTTATACTAGAGAAGCTTGAGACAATCACATGGTCTATTTGAGTAGGGCGAGGATGCACAACCCAGTTGTGAGAATGTTAGACACCATCTCGAAGAACCTTCATTACAAGGCAAGAACCTTCTCATCACTCCCATGGGGAAGAGTTGTTTGTAAACAGCTTTATCTCCCATCCCGATCAGGTGTCCCTCTGTTGCTGCTGCTGCGCTACTAGCAGGCAGTGAGACGGCAGAGGCAGGTGAGGGATGGGGACCCAGGCAGCAGGGTTCGGCTGCCTCCAGCCATGCAGGGAGGGGAAAAAATGGAGTGGGTGGTGCCGGCAATTGCCACCCCCCAGAAAATGCCACCCAAGACCCGGAGCTAGGGGGCCTGCCCCTAAGTCCGGGCCTATTCAGCTGTAAAGAGGCTGGTTAGTCTAGTGATTAGATGACTAGCTAAAGATCCAGGGTTCATTTTCCTGTTCTGTCAAGTTCTGGGGCAGGAAGGGTGACTCGTGAGGCAGGTTTGGGCAATTCATTTTTTATAAATTAAGCACTGACGCTAAATCCACTTTAACATTTCTTATGCATGTTGCAGGGCTGTAATGGTGCCCTATGCAGACCTGCAACATGCATATAAAATGTTAAAGCGTGCTAAAGTGGCGTAATCGTCATGTCTTTTTTCACCCTGAATCACTTTTCAGTGTAGGGCTAAGGCTTCAAAGGTTATCCACATTCATTTAAAAAAAAAAAAATAATAAATTCTTTCACCATGCCTTGCAGCAGCCAGGAGATATTTTCACTGGCTCAAAGGGGGAGTTTGTACAGTGTGCATGCCTCAGTCAAGAAAGAGAGAATATCTGTGCTTTGTGATAGCTCCAGGTATTAATCAACCAACCAATGTTTTCAACCCCAAAAATAGCTCTACACAAAATCAAGTGCCATCTGACTATTAACCACACATTTCAAAACATCATGATCATCTGATCACCCTATGAGATTAAACACACTAGGATATGCTGATATACATTTGTTTCAAAACATCAGTTTGCTAAATGATGAGTATGATCTCAGAATAGTGCTTTTTTTTTAAAGTGTCCATCATATTTATTGTATCATCTTGGAGAGGAGAAAGAGGGAGGAGTAGCATTAACAAAGTTTTAATCATTAGTTGCTCCATTTTCCATTCTTATGAAAAAGTTTTATTATGGCTATCAAATGATTAAATTTATTTCCATTTTAAAGTAAACAGATAACTTAAACATACTTTTAAGCCACAATCCTCAGACCATTTACTTATGGGACTATTGTGGAGCAAATGGCTTGAGGATCTCCGCCTTACAAAGAATGTGTGTGCATTATATTTAAATAAACAGCCAACTTAAGCCAGTGGACCTCATGTTCTGTGCATGCTATACTTCTTGATGATCACAAACTGGGAGCATACATCAAATTCCATATTATTTTAAAAATATGGTCCTGTGCCTTTAAAATAGAAAAAAAAAAAACCTTCCACTTTCAAAGGTGATTTGAAACCCTGGATTTATTCACAGTAGCATTTGCAGTTCAGTGGTCATTAATGCCAATCCTCTCCTCACACAGGGGGAAATGAAAGTAGTCACAAAGACAGAGGGGGTTTTCAAACAAGGCAATAGAGCCCACTGGAGTCCATGTTCAGTCTGTGCAGCCCACAGTGAGCCCCCACTCATATGTTTAGCATATCCAGCCTAATGAACAGGCAGCCCCCTGCATGTATTTCATGCATTTTCAGGCAGTCCCCACTAGCAGCGTCAGTAAGAACTTGAGTGGAGAGAGGAGCAGAAAGTGGTCACTTCTCAGACACTCTAGGATTTCTGACTGCAACTCTATGGTGCTGGTGAAATTGTACATGTGGAGGCACTGCACGCAACCTGATTGACGGGATGCGGACACGTGGGCACACGTTAGTCTGCACTCACCTGCAGGGCGGGCTCTACATTCTCCGAGACCCCACTGTGAGTGGGGGTTGCATGTCTGGTGGTGGATGGTGGCCATATGGTCAGTGGGGGTGGACGGTCACTTAGTGTGGCCTACCATCTCATTTGTAAAAACCTGGAGTTATAAAAACAACCAAAAACAGCGAGAATTGCAGCATACATCACACTCGTTCTAGAGAAGGGCAGCATATTTCACATATCACAAAATGCTCCAATCTCCCTCTCATGTTTTGTAGAAGTACTTTCTATTTCGTTTCCACTCCCTTCCCATTTAAAATCTCCGAAGAGTAAAAAAAAACCAACTATACACAGCACTGAGGCATATATTGGAAGAAAAGCAAGCAGTACCTGGCACAAGGGGGGCCTTGTCTGTGACTGGCATTCCTATGGTCTACCACAAAAACATAAACAATACCAATACCTGTCATCTTAATGTCCCTGGACACCATGTCATACTGGGATAGGATTTAATTTCATTGTATCACAACCTGCAGCGGCACAAATATTATTTCACTCTCAACTTTGCTTCCCCGCGGATTCATGTTACTTGCCCCAGAAATTGACCATGTACAAACAACTTGTATTCAGACACTTGCCTCTGGGGATCTTTAGCTCCAATGGGGAGCAGGGTCTCACGGCTGAAAGTATGAGCTCTGTAACCCAAAGGTAAGGGGGTATTCAGAGAAATGAATGCAGTGGTTCTTCTCAGTCAGTGGGTCAAGATTGGTGGAACCCAGAGCAGCCTGGGAAGCCCAGGTGCAGCTGTGTTATGTTCCCTACCACATCCATCCTCTCCTGCCACTTGTTTGGGATTCTGGGGGGTAGAATAAAGAGAGTAGGGGTGTGTGGCTCCCCACAGCTTCTGACTCCTCCTGCTGGCTGCTTCCAGCCATCTCATGCTGAATCTGTCCTCCTGCTGCTGCTGCTGCTAGGATCTCACTCCCCCCTTACTCTTATCCCATCACCATTGCTGCAGTCCAGCCACTCCTGGTACTGGAGGTTTTTTTCATTTTATTTTTTTTAATGGGTGCCAATTTTTAAAAACAATCTGCCAGCCCAAATAGAAATACATTCAGGATCACAGGCCTACTTACATGAGTGCAAATTCTGTGCCTGAGCTAGCCCTTAACCTCACTTATTGGAAACAATCTATTCATGTATCTAGTTAACAGGCGCATAGCTACCATGAAGTATGGGGAGCTCAACTGAGCCCAGGTCCCAGATTGTGTACAGAGGGGGCCCTTTGCAAGCAGCCTGAGCCCCACTAAGAAACTTTGAGACTGGTTGGGGGAGGAGTAGGGCCTGCATTCCACCCTCCCTCGCCCACTTTGAAAATTTCATAGGACCACTCTGGCAGCTTGCAAAGGGCCCCGGCGCCAACAGGGAAGAGGGAACTGCTACATGCCCAGCCCTTTCTGATGAGCTGCCCATTATTTTAATACCTATGTAGGAGCTGAACTCTTTTGAAAATCTAGCCATGATTACAGGCTCTGAATACTGGAAGTTCTAGCCCCAAGTTCCTTGGAATTTTCTAGGACACATGTACAAATGAAAAATTTAAATAAAATAATTGAGTGAGAAGCAAAGTTAGATCACAACACAGCTATGGAGAGACCTCATGGAGAAACAGTAAAAGGAAAGACAAACTGACACAGATGTTTTTTGACTATTGCTGCCAATGCCTCTGAGAGACAACAGCCCCTTGGAGTCTGGTTCCCTCTATGCAGCCCCCACTGAAATGTTTAGCGTGTAGCTTAGGGTTGGCATGCCAGTCAGTTGACTGGTCAAATATTAGCACTTGACCATAGTCAAATATTAGAGAAACAAAAAACCTACGATTTTACAAACTTAGTTAAGGCAGATTCATACCAAGCAAACTTTAACAAACCTAGAAATTGTGTGTTAAGGCTTCCGCCTTAACTTCCACACCATGTAAGCAGTAAAGATGTTGTATGGCTTCGCATACTGTGCTCGCTTACAACTTAGGCTCCATGCACCCACACTTTGCCTTGGTCTTTCAGCTCCAATCCTCTT
>QEPC01015466.1:2548242-2565709 GCA_003113815.1 Sphenodon punctatus | reverse complement strand
ATGCTCATGCCAAAGTGCCTGTCTACACGCCCAGGTTGCTAACCTCAAACCCTGCCTCAGTCTGCCTTCCAATGCTCATGCCAAAGTGCCTGTCTACACGCCCAGGTTGCTAACCTCAAACCCTGCCTCAGTCTGCCTTCCAATTCTCATGCCAAAGTGCCTGTCTACACGCCCAAGTTGCTAACCTCAAACCCTGCCTCAGTCTGCCTTCCGATGCTCATGCCACGCTGCCTGTCTGCCTTCCCTGGCAACCCTGGGTGATGTGCCCCACTGGCCTGGTAATCCCACTGCTGCGGTCTACTGGTCTATGGGTGCTCTGCCCTGGCAAATCCAAATGTGCACATGCAATCCTGCTGCTGCCATCTGCTGCTGTATGGGAGCTCTTCCCTGGCAAATTCTACCATCCTGGTTCCATGGGAGCTGCACACAGACAAATCCTACTGCTGCTGTCTCTGCTGCTCCACGGGTTCTGTGCCCTGGCAATCCAATGTCTGCTGCTGCTGCCAATGCCACCTCTTCTGTGCCATGGGTACTGTGTCCGGGCAATCCAATGTCGTCTGCTGCTGCCAATGCTGCCTCTGCTGTGCCACAGGTACTGTGCCCTGGCAATCCAGTACCTGCTGCTTCCAATGCTGCCTCTGCTGTACCATGGATTCTGCTACCAGGCAATTAAATGTCTGCTACTGCTGCAGCCTCTACTGTGCCATGGGTTCTGTGCCTGGGCAATCCAATGTCTACCGCTGCTGCCAATGCTGCCTCTGCTGTGCCATGGGTTCTATGCCTGGGAAATCCAATGTCTGCCGCTGCTGCCAATGCTGCTTCTGCTGTGCCACAGGTTCTGTGCCCTGGCAATCCAATGTCTGATGCTGCACTTCTGCTGCCTCTGCTGTGCCACGGGTACTGTGCCCTGCAATCAAATGTCCACTGCTGCTTCCTGCTGCTGCTTCCTGCTGCTGCTTCCTGCTGCCTCTGCGGTGCCACGGGTACTGTGCCCTGCCAAATGTCTGCTGCTGCACTTCTGCTGTCTCTGCTGTGCCACATGTACTGTGCCCTGCAATCAAATGTCCGCTGCTGCTTCCTGCTGCTGCTGAATGCCACCTCTGCAGTGCCATGGGTACTGTGCCTCACCAATCAAATGTCCGCTGCTGCTGCTTCTGCTGCCTCTGCTATGCCATGGGTACTGTGACCTGCAATCGAATCTTTGCTGCTGCTTCTCCTGAACGTCGCCTCTGTGATGCCACAGGTACTGTGCCCCGGCAATCAAATCTCCACTGCTTCTGCTGCCTCTGCTGTGCCACGGGTACTGTGCCCCGGCAATCCAATGTCTGATACTGGGTGGCCACGTGATTCACTAGGGATGTGCGAACACGGTTCAGAAGTTTGGAATTCGGACCAAACTCAAATAGTTCGGTCGACTGAACCGAACTTTCAAACTGAACTCGAATTCGACCGAACTGTTCGGTCTAATCCAAACAAGTTCAGAAGGCCAAAAAACCCATTTTTGAATGTATGAACTCAGTTTGGAAATTCGGAATTCGACCGAACTCAAATAGTTCGATCAACCAAACCAAACTTTCGAACCAAACTCAATTTTCAAACCGAACTGAATTTCCAAACTCGGTTCTGTTTGCACATCCCTATGATTCACCACTGGGCAAGGCTTGACCAATTTGCAGAACAGCTTGCTGAGATCTGGTGAGTAGGATGCAAACCTGCAATGCCCAGTGAAGTAGGGGTGCCAGTCACCAAGCCCTGGCCGGGCCTCTGCCGCTGCTACACCAATGCCAGCCAGTCTGCAATGCCCAGCCAAGAATGGGTGCCAGCCACCAAGCCCCAAGCCTTCCCAGCCTCTGCTGTTTCTGCTGCCGCTGGGTCTCAGACGGCCAGCCATGCCGCCACAGACACTCCCAGGGGCCAAGTGCCGAGCCTGCCTGCCCAGGCAACCCAGGGTGCCAAGCCCCAAGCCTTCCTGGTCTCTGCTGCTGCTGCTGCTGCTGCTGCTGCTGCTGCTGCTGCTGCTGCCGCTGGGTCTCAGACGGCCAGCCATGCCGCCACAGACACTCCCAGGGGCCAAGTGCCGAGCCTGCCTGCCCAGGCAACCCAGGGTGCCAAGCCCCAAGCCTTCCTGGTCTCTGCTGCTGCTGTATCTCAGACAGCCTGACATGCCACCACAGACACTCCTGGGAGTCCATGGAGCACCCCAAGCCTCCAGGCAACCAAACCTTTTGAACATTCAGGGGTCCAAACTCTGTGGGACCAAACCCACGAACCTGAACTAAGTTCAGGTTCAGCTGCTGCTGAAGGAGCAGCCAGGTGTTGCCACACTGTAATCAAGTAATCCACACTGACATTCTTGATAATGTGTTTTGGATGAGGAAAAAAAAATTTTTTCACTGCTTGATCCTGTAGCTCAGTCCATTCAGAATATGTATACTAATAGTTCTACACTGTCTGATGCCAAGAGTGAGTTCCTGAACATTAAGAAACATTTCTGAGAATACTGTACAAAGTCCACTTTACAGAAGCTGAAGAGAAACAAAATAGACAAAAATAATACCACGGTAAAATCAAGTGATCACTCCCACACAATGCTGCTGCTTAGCTTCTTAATCCACATTTCCAGGGTCATGACCTTTCTGATGATGAATCTGATTCCGCTTGCAGTCTTATAGTGGCTGCTGTAAATTTTAAAGGATGTAAAAGATGAACAAACTATTTTGTTAGAGATATCAAATTATAAAGCAAGAAGCAGCCCTTTCAATTGTAAAACAGTGTGGAGTGCAATTCCAGAAGTTGAATCAAACAACTTGCTCTGTCATCATGGTGGAAAGGGTTGTTTCCTCCTTGCAATCTACTTACAGTGACAGAAGTTCTTTTAACACTCCCATGCACTACTGCATTTGTGGAACGAAATTGGTCAGTTTCGGGTATCACGCATTCAACAGCCAGAAATAGACTGGGCACCTCCACTGCAGGGAAGCTTGTGACTGTGTATCACAATTTAAAATTAGAAAAGAAAACAGGAGATGAAGTATGGGACTCAATATTCAGAAAACAGGGGAAAGGAGATACTGACAATGACAAAGCAACTGAAGCTGATGAAGAGAGAATGCAAAGCAAAATTTGAAGTGTTGGCCTGCTGCCTACTTAGCATAACTACCTTTTAAAAATGACACTTTTTTAAAAGTTGCTGCTAATTTATTTTCTTTCAATTTCATTCTTTAAAAAAATTGTAACCACTCATGCTTACCCTGGACTTCCAGCATAAAAGCCAAAAAGAAGAAGTGTTCAGTATTGAATATCATTTACATTATTATTTATAATAACTTAACATTGTTTAAAAAAATTAAAAGTTAATTTATTGTTTCACAATAACAGTTAACTAATTTGTTTTTGCAATTACCATAAGTATCTAACTGGTTGATGATTAAAGGTTGTTTAAACCTTTAATCTAACCTGTTGATGATTTAAAGTTCTCCTTGTTATTGTTCTAATAAGTGAATGCTTTAAAAATACTGGACCTATATTTGATCAAATATTTTTTGATCAGTCAAATGCCCAAGCCTAGTAGAGCCTAGCTGTTTTTCTTCTAGACCATTATGACTCCAGGAGGCAGTCTAGTGTTTGCTATCCCCGCCCACCCATGGAGTTTCATTCCTGCGTTTATACCTGCCAACACTTGGCAGCTGGAAATAACCTTTTGCTATGTACAGATTAAGAATGACGAGATTATTGAGCAAAATCACATACTTTATTGAGCACCTATAAAACTGAAAGCGAAAGTCAATATTGAAATTGCAAGCAATCAGTCTTTGTATGTTATCACCACCTGGTTTCTCACATCCATGGCTCTCAGCAATGTGTTGGCAGGTAACAGTACACAGTTTTATTGGGGTCTCACCCATCATAGCGTTGGAAATCCCTCTCAGTTTGCATGAAAACCCTAAACATGCGCCTCTTATACCCCCTCTCGCCAGCATCTTCTGCATTAACAAACAGTGGGGTCAGAAAATATCCTCGCTCGCAAGGTTGCTCTACACTCCTGAGCGGCCAGTCCTCATATAGGGCAACAAGCTTTCCTCAGTCATCTGTACTCTGAATCACTTGTTTCCCCAAAAAGATTCATCTCTGTGATCTGATCAAGGCAATCCTGGTGGCCCCATGGATATCCTCTTGCTGTCAGACATCAGGGCAGTGATGAGAAAAAAATGGCAGGGAAGGCCCAGCCTCTGTTAGTGGCTGCCTACTTCTGGAAGTGCACAAACATCCAGAAAAGTCACAATCTCATTCGCATCCCACTCATCTCATCCAGAGCTCCCATTCTTCCATTCTGCTGAATTTGAAACTGAAGCAGGGTTGAGTGGTATCTGCACTCCATCATGAATACATAAAACCACATTGTGTGCATGTTCCACCCTATAAGCACATAGGATGCCTTGGAGGATGGGTCTTCTCATACAAAAAAGGTATTAAAGAGCAGAAATACTAACACTATAACAAAGAATAACAGCTCCAACGATGGTAAGGGGAAATAACAGCTGAAATTTATAACATCAGGTAAAACTTATACAGAAAGACCTAATGCCAATAATCAGGGGAAAACATACAAAAAGACCTTATGCCAATAATCAAGGCACAGCCCAGTAACAAAAGTCTCTACATTACAATGTAAAAAAGCCCAATCCAGCAAGTCAAAGTCCAAAAAAGGACCAAGCCACATTCAAAATAGACAGAAAATATGTATATAGGGAAAGTCCAACGTTTCGCTGCCAAAAAGGCAGCTTCTTCAAAGGTTCTCCAATGAATCTTATAATGATGCTTCTATTTCTGTTATCTTGATCAGCTGTTGTCTTGATCAGCTGTCCTCAGGCACGGCCCATTTCATAATGCCAGCTGAACGCTGTAACTGGATTCTCAGAGCAGAGGGGGTATATCCTCCCTGCTCTGCATACATACAACAAGGAACCATTAACAGTAAGTCAGCATGATACAATGTCCAAATCATATTGGAGGATGGGTCTGACAGTTCTCTGTGTACATCAGGCCTCACCCAAACATCAGCAAAGGCCAGGATATCTATTCCCTCTCCCCTTCTCTGGGCCCCATACTCGGGGTAGCCACAACACCCACAGAGAAAAGCCGAAGTCATTTGACTTTCCTGGGCAAAAAAACCACAATAACTTCCTATAGCATTATGAGCTCTCATGCTTGTTGCAAACAAAAACTTTTACTTTCAAAAGATGTTATAGGAGTATACAAGTTACTTTTAACCAATAGCAGCTCTGCTCCCACATACATTCCAAGCACAGTGACCTTGCAGATCTCCCGCACCTGCCAATTTCTTAACATTCAATGAAACACCCCTACCCCAATTTTAAAAGTCCATGCTTTCATGGTGGTTATAACCTTTGTAACATTTTTAGATGAGTTGTGATAGCAGTGTCTATGCAGTTTAATACAAACCTTTAGCATAAGCTTTGCAAAAAAATTCTCAACCAATAGCAAGGGCTAGCCCCAGGGTTTGCAGGGCCACGTGCAATGTCTTGGTGCGAGGTCTAATTTGCATAATTTACATAATTTGCATATTTTGCCCTCACACCTGTGCGCACACCTTACCCGCATCCTACTTACCCCCTAGCTTCCCACACACAGCACCCCCTTGACACGTCCATCCCACAGATCCACCCACCACCCCAGTATCCCCCATAGTGTCTGCCCTATCTTGTCCTCCCCAGATTTCTTCCCACAGTGCCCCCCACTCAAGCAACACAATGAAGGAATGGCAGGAGGGGGAAGGCAGCACTGTATATAAAGAACATTAGGGGGGAAAGGTATTTTCTTGGCCGGGTAGTCCCTACGCCAGATGCTGCTGAGCCTAGGTCTTCTGGGAGGGCTGGTGGTGGTGGTGGCGGCTCCCTCTTCGCCAAGCCATGGGGAACAGGGGGAGAGGGAGCAGCTATGGTGAGAGGGGACAGCCATGGAAGGAAGGATACAGAGGGAGGGAGCAAACTCCTCTCACATACAGACTCAAACACTCCCCTCTCTCACACACACCCTTCTCTCTCTCCACACATGCAAGTGCATGCACACACACACACGCACACACTTATCTCTCACACACACGCTTCTCTCTCTCACTCGGTCATCACACAAACCCTCTCTCTACTCTTCACAGACACACACTCTCCTCCTCTCTCTCTGCTCACATCACACACACATCTCTCTCTTACTCAGTCATCACACACAGTGTCACTCATTCATCCAAACACATACTTACACTGCAGGGGTGAGGGAAGAAGGAATTACACTGTGCTGCCTGCCACTGGGGCAGGTCCCTGGCCCCTTCACCTGCTTGCCTCCCTCTCAATGCTTCTGCCGCCATGCCGGGTGCGCTTGTTGCCCATGCTGCTGCATGGGATGGGGCCATAACATTTTCCTATTCATGCATGCTGGACATGGGGTATTTTCAGACGTTACACCATCCCAATTCACCACAGTGAATCCCCAGTGGGGGTGAACCATACAACCACCCCTCGTGGCCAAAAGACGCCCCAAACAGATGTGCCGACTGATCCCGGTGGGGAATCGGGGAGGGGTTGGGGCTGTGCAGCGCAACGTGCAGCCACATGGCCCCGCCCCCCCCCATGCTCCCACGCCGCCCACCCTCTGCGGAGACGGGTGGGCGTTGCGGCCAATGCAGCCACAGCGCCTGCCCGAATTGACCACGGCCCGGAATCCCACCAGGGATTCCAGGTCATGGTTGTAGTCCAGATGTTACTTTTTGTTGGTTCCCGCCGGGAATCTCTTTGACCACGCTTTCGACGATTGTCCCTCGGGGAGCCCCAGAAGCGTGGTTGAAACTGACCCCATATGGGAATTGACCATGGTGAACATCTGGCGGCCACCAAACAGACATTCAGGGCACTTTGGCCCCGCCACAGGATTGACCGTGGTTCACTGTGGTTGACTGTGATCTCGTAACATCTGAAAATACCCTAGGAAACTGAAACTAGAAAACCAGTTTCCTAGTCCAGCATTCTGGGACTACATTTCCCAGCATGCAAGAATAGGACAATGGTGGCCAGCCCCCAGCCCCACTGTGCGCACAGGAGCATGGGGAGTTATTAAAACTGAAGCAGCTGCCTCTGCAGCAGCTGAGCCAGCAACAACATTGGGCTGCTGTCCTCATACAGGAGGAAGGGAAAGAGCAACAAGTGGGCGGGGGCAGGGGCATAGCTAGGGTACAATGGGCCCTGGCCAAAGAGTCTTTGGGTTCTGCCGGCAGGCCTAGGGGCGCTGCCCAGCTCAGTGGGTCTGGGGGTGCTGCTATTAAACACACGACACCCAAAATGCAGCCAGCCTATTAAGCAGATTATGCCATGAAAAGAGACATATATAACCAGTTCAGTTGTGCCCCCATAATCAATCCACGCTGCCCCCACCCCAAGTGGAAGCAGCAGAGCTAAATTCCCCAGAGTGGCATTGCGAGGCCATCCTCCAGGAGGATTGGCTACAGGCTGCTTCTAAGGCACAGAAAGGCTTTCTCTGTGTAAATGGAATAGTCAGGCGCACCGCCCCCACAATGGCAGCTCCTTCTTCAGTGCTGTGCACTTGCCTGTCTCTGGCAAAAATGGACTGTGCTGGGGAGGACTGAAGTTGTGCAAGGGTAGCTGTTGCACACTAAGAGGTACCTGTCAGGAGACACCACTTCAATCACACACCCTGCATTGAGCTGTACCCATCAAGAGGCTTGCCTTGGTGAAGGAGAGAAGCAGAGATCAGTAAGAGAATGTGCCATCCTCATGGGGAAACAATGAATGGGTCTTTGGGATGCCCTGTCACCTTGTCTTGCAGATAGTAAAGATCCTCAGACCGCAACTGGAGAAACAGCACGGTGATACAGTCACCCATCCCTGTGAAGATGGCAACAATCTTCTCCATCTGGAAGCTTGCCACACTAGACTCCTGCTGCTCTGTCACCCAGCAAGTTGGTGTTGGAACCTCCACAGTGGCCACTATACCAGTGGAGATGCACAACTGTGGAAGTGCTCAGTCTGGGTGATGCAGTTGGCTGACCCTGCAGAGTAATGGATGGCTTCCTGAATTGTATAGGAGTGATCAATGGGAGCCATATTGCCATCATCTGCCTATCCCATAGCAAGGAGAAGTACCTGAACTGGAAGAGGGTTTTCTCCGTGGTTCTCCGGGCCATAGTGGTCCACTGTACCAGCTTCATTGATGTGGTGGCCGGGTCATCCAGAAAGAACTATGATGCCCACATCTTCCACCAGCTCACCTTTTTGGCTGCATGTACACTGAAGACTTTGGACCCTCCACTGAAACATGTATTGAATGGGTGCTCATGAGACCTGTTCTCAGGGACCCTGCCTACATCCAAAGCCCTGGCTCATGAAGGCATATAGTGTTGCCCACACCCTGGAGCAAAGGTACTTCAACAAGCAGCTCAGCACCCACTCTGTTGTGGAGACTGTTTTAAATTACCTTTTTGTGATTTTAATAAAGCCTTTAAAAATATTTTCTGTGTGTTGGTGGGGTCGATCTGATGACCCACAGATCCTCCACCCACGCATACACATATTACCGGCACGCTGTACCACGTGGAAACTGTCGGTGTATATGGCATCTGCGGGCCATCAGATCAGCCCCACTGTGTTTTCCTGTGGCCCATCCAACTCTCCCCTGTCAGCACCAGGACAGCATACACTCCCTCCTTGACCCCCCCACCCCAGTGTTATTTCTTGTACAGCAGCCTTTCCTTGCCCCTATTGGCATTCACAGATTAGCCACTGCAGCCCTGAACCGTTGTGTTTCCTATTGGCATTTGCAGGCTAGCTAGGTCTGGCAATGACAATAGGAAGCATGGAGGTACAGGTGTGTAGTCAGAGTAGCTACATGCTATGGTAGAGAATGGCTACCTGCTAGGGGTGTGCAATTTCATATTGTTTAATTACAAAAATGAATTGAGCCCATTTGTTTTTGTAACTAAGGTAACAAAAATGAATGAATAAGCAACTGACATTTGTTGGATTTCATTCATTTGTTTTAAATTATTGTTTTATTTTTTAATGTTTTTAAATGTAAATGACTGTGCATGCTTCCAAAATGGCACCAGCAGCATAGGCGCCATTTTGAAAAAGAACACACCTGTGCACAATTACCCTGGTGGCCATTGTTTGCATACAAAGTGATTTTTAATCAAATAAAAAAGAAATGAATGAAATCAGATTAATGTTTGCTTATTCATTCGTTTTCATTACCTTAGTTACAAAAATGAATGGGGTTTCATTCATTTTTATAATGAAACTATATGAAATTGCACACCCCTAGCATGTAGTGAGTTATCCTGCGACTGGTCAGCACCTGACCTTTACCTGTGGTTTTCCCACAGTAGTTCCCTTTGTACCTGGAACCCACCCCTCCACCTTCAAGTGCATGGCCAGAGGACTCCCTATCCCCTGTTTTCAGTGCACCCACCACATCCCTTTCCCTTCCAACACCCAGCCCCCAAAGCAGGTTATCGCTATCCCATACAGCCATTCTCCACTGTCACCTCCCCCCAAGCTTCCCTCCTCCTTTCCCAGACGTAGCACAGAAATCATGGAGTATGGAAATTAAAGAACTTTATTCAACTAAAGAACTTTAAATATTGAAATATAAATATCAAATTGTTTAAATATCAAACTGCTTCTTTTTCCATGCGCTTCTTTTGGGGGCAGTTTGGCATGCTTGTGTGAGTGGCAGGACTGGGGGTGGGGGGGAATCATCTTCCCGTCCTCTGCCCATGGCTATGGCTATGGAAGAGTGCTTACAGGAGGTGTGTGCAAATGATTGGCAGTGTGTGAATCATGTATGGCCCAAGTGCAGTGCAAAGGCAGCTTGGGTGGTTTCCTGAGGGGGGGAACCAAGATGTGTAGTCTGGTTCCATGTAGGCAGATGTGAACAGCTGATGGAGGTTAGAAAATGCACCTCCCCTGAGCAACAATGCTTGGTCTCAGCAGCAATATGCTCGAATAGGGAGCTCTGGAGCTGGATGGACCGGGACAAGCTGTTTTACATCTGTGCCTACATCTCCCTCATTTCCTTGCTTGCCTTCTTGATCACTCTGTCCGACTGCTCAAACGGCAGCCAGGAGGGGGCCTGCCTGTCTTCCTATTGACTGTCCAAGCAGGTCTTGGCAACAAAGGCCTTGCATTCTGAACTGTTCTGCCACATCAGCTGCCTCTTCTCCCATGCCATGCTGTTAATGGTATCATGGATCTTGTCTGCCTGCCACGTGGTCTTCCCAGCTACCTTGTCAAATCCTCCCTGTGGGCGCTTTTAGCTGTGTCTCTATCTTTGTGGACTGCAAAGTCTGCTTTCAGCACCCTTGCACGGGTGGTGTTTAGATATGCCTCCCCGCACCAGAAGTCACCATTGGAAACAGTGACACCAGGTGGCTCGCGCATTCTTTTTAAAACCTGATGTGTCAAACCCCGATATTGAGGTTTGACAAGTCCAGTTTCAAAAAGAACATGCGAGCCAGCCGGCACCACTGTTTCCAATGGTGGTCTGGCAACTTCCAGTGCGGGGAGGCACGTTTAAACTCCCCACACATGAGGTTGCTGAAAGCAGACTTTGAAGTCTGAATATAGGAGGCACCTCTAAAAATGGGCTGTGCCACTGGTTGCAGACCTGCAGGTCCTGGTTCTTCTGAGTGCTTGGGGCTAGAGGTTCCATCCGCACCCATTGTGCTGGCAGACCTGTAGCAAGACAGCAAGAAAAGGCATGATCTCAGACCACCCCACCCACCTTCCCAGCCTGGTGTTCCAGGTTTCTGCCTGCCCAATTTTAATCCCTCCCCCCACTGGAAGCGAAGTCGGAATCAGTACCTGGCCTATGCAGCTGCTGGAATACTTCCTACAGCAGGTTCCCAGTACCACACAGCTCTCCTCCCACAGTCACTGTAGAGTAGTGAACAATCAGGCCATTTGTGCCATCTCCCCTCCTCCTCCCCCCACCCCCCGGTCCCAGCCACCATTTGGGCTTCCATACACCCCCCATCAGCCTGTGGGACCACCGTGATGCTTTGTCACCCACTTCCCATGCCTACCATTCCCATCCAGAAGAGCTGCTTCCTCACAATTTTCCTGCTGCTCCTCAGTGTTCTCCTGGCCATGTCAACACAGTCAACAAATGACAAACAATTAGGTAACAATAAACAGAGGCCTTTATCACACAGCTGTGTAAATACAACCCCCGCCCCGGTGCCTTCACTTTTTATAAAATAAGTGTATAATAAAGCCTTTCAAGTACATCAGAATCAAGAAGCCTGCTAGAGTGTCAGTTGAGTCATGAGACGACCAGAGGGTGAAAGGAATGCTCAGGGAGGATAAGGCCATTGCAGAGAAGCTGGATAACTGTATTTATTTGTTTGGTCTTCACTGCAGAGGATGTTGGAGAGATACCCATGATGGAACTATTCATTGTAGGTGATGAATTGGAAGAACTGTCAGAAATCAACACAACTCTGGAAGAAGTTCTAGAGCAAACTGACCAATTCTCATCGTAAAGAAGCCAAGTACGTGCACTTGAGACCTCGCATCTTCATGAATGTTAGACCCCTTGTCTCTCCCTCTGTTCCCCTTCCTAAGTCTCTCCCCCCAGCTCCTGTCTCTCAGATTGTAAGCCCTAGGGGCAGGGACCGTGTCCATTTTATTACTTTGTAAAGTGCCAGGTACACTGCTGGCGCTATATAAATGTTTTTTAATAATAATAATAACAACTGAATAGTAACAAATCACCAAGACCAGATGGTATTCACCCCAGAGTTCTGAAATAACTAATTTGGGCTTGCACACCCACAGAAGTGTACCAGACACAGATGCTGGGATAACAAGGCATAGGCTGCAACTTTATTCATCCTATACATCAGGCAGCCCATTCCTTGAGCATACCATGTGACAATAGCAGCAGGGAACCACATACATGCATGAATAAGCAGGAAAGGGGCCAGCTATTTCCAGCACCCCAACCTTGGTGACCTGACCCTGTCATGGTCACACACCCCTGGTCAGGCTGGGGAAACCCTCCCGGCCCAGCCATTCCGAGCCTTTTAGACCGGCCCCCAACCCATGCAACCCTCTGCCTCCCACTGTGGTGATGGAGTGCACAGCGTCCCCCATGACTCTTTGGGAGTCTCACCACAGCATGGTTCCCAAGCTGCTATCTGCCAAACAGTTGCAACACAACAAACAATAATTTAGGACAAAAAATATAAATATAAACTCCCCACAAACTGTTGTGGAGAAGGTTGGGAAAAAACAAAACCCGCCCAGTTGTGCCAATCCAGGCAGGTGAAAAAATTTCTTCTCAGTCCTGAATACAGTGACTAGCCTAAGACCACAGCAATGACCCTGAAAATCAACCAGACCAGGACAGTCTATGGAAATGACATAAAAGTAGGGCGGATAGGGAGGGTGTCAGCACTTAACTGGAGCCAGGTAAAAGAGGGGGAGGGCAGCCACCAGTGCAGGTATTTATCTGCCCGGGCCTCCTCCCCATGGGTGCATCTCACCTGGCCCTATTGGTCAGAGATTTTCATAGGACTGGGACAGGGACATTGCCCCCATCCCACCCCCATGGCAGTGCCCTGGTGCAGGGGCTAGGTAGGCCCAAATCCACCGCCATTTATTTATTTTATTTATTTATTTATTTAAAACATTTTTATCCCATCCCTCCTGCCACAGGCAGCCCAGGGCGGCTAACAAAATCATCAATAAAAATACAATAAAATATATAAAACATTAAATACTAAAAACAGCAATAAAAATGAGGAGACAAAAAAAACCCAAACCACCCACCACCCTCACTCTTCTCCCTCGACAAATGCCTGGTGGAACAGCCAGGTCTTACAATTCCTATGGAAACTCAGGAGGTCAGGGGTCAGACAGGCCCCTACCAGGAGGGAGTTCCAAAGGTGCGGCGTGGCCACCGAGAACACCCTGTCTTGCGTGGCCCCCCGGGAAACCCGAGGGACCTCCAACAGGGCACCCCCAGACAACCGCAGGGACCGATCCAGAACCTGGGGAGTGAGGCGGTCTCGCAGATAGGCAGGGCCCAGACCGTGTAAGGCTTTATAGGTCAAAACCAACACTTTGAATCGGGCCTGGAAGACTATTGGCAGCCAGTGCAGAGATCGGAGCACTGGTGTAATGTGCTCTCGGCAGCCCAGCCCCACCAGGAGTTGGGCCGCCATATTCTGCACCAGCTGCAGCTTCCAAGCCATCACCATAGGTAGAGCACATTACAGTAGTCTAACTGAGAGGTGATAAAAGCATGGATGATCGTGGCCAGATCCAAAACCGAAACCAGCAGCCGAAGCCACCGCACCAGATGTAACTGGCAGAAGGCACTTCTTGCCACAGCCTCCACCTGGAGATCCAGGTGGAGCTGCACATCAAGGAGCACACCCGGGTTCCGTACCTGGAAAGTCAGTGGAGGGCAACCCTCCTCCCCAACTGAGGGGGTTGCCATCTCCGCCGACTTACCCACTAACATCACCTCCGTCTTGTCAGGATTTAGTTGCAGTTGATTAGCCCTCATCCAGTCCCCCACAGCTGCTAGACACCAGGTAAACACTGAGGCAGTCGGGCCTGGGTCAGTTGAAAATGAGAGGTACAGTTGGGTGTCCTCTGCATACTGATGACACCTCACCCTGATCCCCTTGCCGAGCAGCTGCATGTGCATGTTGAACAGGAGAGGGGACAAAACAGAACCCTGCGGGACCCCACATGGGAGGTCTCAGTGAAATTAAAAATAATAGGAGTTGACATACACCTGACTAACCCCAATCATTCAAACAATTGAACTTTTCTAGGGCTGCCAAGAGCCATGGGCCCTGAGACAAAGGTTCCCTTCGGGGCCCCGACTCATCCCTACACACCACCCAGACCTTACCCCAAATGGCCTCCTTCCCGCCAACAGAATCCTTCCACAGCATTCTAGAAAGTGTAGTCCCAAGCCCACACAGAAGAAAGGAGGGGACTACACTTAATTTAACCTTATAACATTTTCCACTCACCCCTCAATCTGGGTTTCCTGAATTTTGTCCCCCCCCCCCTCCCCGTCCCTCTTGTCCGGGCTGCTGTTAGCACATTGAAGCTGTATTAATACTACTTTACAAAATCTAGATAGGGGGGGGGTAAAGCCTTAAAACAAGTACCTCTTTGTAAGAAACTGTGCAGGGGGAGATTCAAGCAAGAATTCAGAGGGTGAAATCCTGTCCCAGCTGAAGTCAATGAGAGCTATTATTGATGTCGATATATGAAGTGTGGGAACTGATCGAAACACATACAGCCCCTTTCCAATTACAGAAATAAATGAATTGGATTAAGGTTTGGAAGGTCCTGTATTAGCCCATACTATTGGGTCCCCTGCCTTGGCTACATACATACTTAGTTTTCCCACAAAGACCATGTGTGTAGCCAACATTATGTGGCTTGTTAAGCCATTAATAACTTTATTACATATAAAATTAACAATATCAATTAAATCTCATGAGTTAATGCAAGATTCAGGTTAGGCAGATGCACATTCCTGTCTGGCTGACGCCAAAAGTGCTCTACCACCAAGAAGGGGAAGGAACCTCTACAGTGCAACATAGTTAGTGTAATAGTTAATCTAGCCTGGAAAAATAATTATCTGCTTTCCAAACCTGCCCCTCGGCCCAACAACTAAACATTGACTGATTTTTTTTCTTAATGCTGTTCTTTTCTTATAACAAGCTGTTCCCAAAGCTTCAGATCTAGAGATAAGACAATAAAAGTACTGTGTAAGGTTTTCAACAAAATTCATTCAGTTACTAGCAATTAACAGAACAATTCAAAGCCTTGTACATTTCCCAACAACAAAAAAAGTACAGAACTTCAGTTGTTGCTGTTAAAATAGACGACCTACATGAAAGAGTTAACACAGCTGCTTTGTTCTCATTGTAGTGATGTCGTTTTTTTATCCCTGACTATAGATGCCCTGGCAGTCAGATGCTATTATTTAAAACACTCACACTCTTCATTCATCTGGATAGCAAGGAAGAGAACAGAATTCCGTGGGCCAGATTCAGTCCCTAGGATTACAGACTAAGGAGGAATTTAGTCCCGGCATGGAAGACAGGCATGAGGGAATGGAGAGACCCAGAGAGAGATTGTAAAATACCCTAGGCCCCTAAGGATATTAGGGGATGTAACTGAAAACAGGCAGAATTTGAATGCCACACACTGCCACTGTGTCCCAGGAATGGATCTCCACTCACCCATTACGTATGGTGGCTGTTAGGACAATAAGGGCTTGTTTTCACATACAGTTAAATCAAATTAATAAGTCTTTAACTCAGTTGTACCATGGTATCATTCACATGTGAAGTGATGGTATCCCAGAGTAGGAGTTGACATACACCTGACTAATGCGCGGAGTACATATCCCACAGGTTGTCTAAATCAAAGTATCTTGTAAAATGTGAACTCTTTCCATGTTTGGTTGGTGAACAAAATACACAAATCATTCCCAGGTTGCAATGCATAGTGTGTCTCCTGCTGCAAGCTCTGTAGTTCCTTTTTCATTTCAGCATCCCAGAAAGCTTTGCATGCACAAAAGGATGCATGTCATCTTGTGCATTTTCATGCATGACCACTGGTGGCTGATTGAAGTGGTACAAAAGTGGTTTAAAAGTCTGATGGGAATCATAGTAGAATTAGTAACAGGGCTGGCCTTAGGGTACATGGGGCCCAGGGCAGGGAACAAAGGTGGGTCCTATTCTTCTGCCTAGGGGCACTCCTTGGCTCAGGGGGTGGCATGCTACCTAGGCCTGGGCTCAGGCAGAGGGGCACTCCCCTCCTCCCATCCCGAAGCCCAGCCATTGGATCACTTACCTGATCCGCCACCGCCGCTGCCGGCCTGGGCCCCACGACGGGCTCGGAACTTTGGACGGGCTGGGCATCCAGCAGCAGATTATCTGCCGCTGCGCTGCCCACCGTGCCACAGGAAGTTCCTCTGCCGCCCGGCCCCATTGCCTGGCTGTCTCAGCCAGGGGGAATGATGGAGAGGCAGAGGCCCCACCTCTCCCACATTTCTCCTGACCAAGAGACTGACAGTCGGGGGGGCACCCACGGAGTGAGGGAGAGGCGGGGCCTCTGCTTCTCCCTCACTTCCACTGGTCCCCTCCATTGCCTGTCAGTCAAAGTCAAGTCGGACTCAGCCGGGGGGCCCACGCTCAGGGTCCCCAGTTCCCAGCTACTGTGAAACCAAGAGCTGGGGACCCCGAATGCGCCCCCCCCCTCAGGAGTGGGGTCTGGGGCGGCCACCCCAAGTGGCCCCGCGGTAGGGCTGGCCCTGGTTAGTAAAACCTGAAAAATTACTTTGGCTTAGTAAAACTGGTTTTGTTCATGCAAATGAGTTCTAAGAAGAAGGGCTGAGCTCAACCCTAGAATGTAGGCATTGACAAACCCAGAGAGACCAGTAGGGTCATACCCTGGAAGGGGACAAAATACAATAGTACTTGGCAGAAGGCCCGAGGGAGGACAATACACTGGAATTGTAGCTACTGAACATATGAGAAGTATGCCAGTTTCAGAATAAGACTTTTCTTATGAGAAGACAAGCTGGGAGCTGAGAGACTTTTACAAAAAATAATGAAATTAATCACTGATGTGTATATCAACTAAATTAAACCAAGGACCTAGCTATGGAAACTAAGGAAATATTTCCTATTGCTTTAATAGAGTCACATTAGTCGGCATGAGCTACAGTGTGGTTTTGCAGAAATTGCATTCTGGGCTGCACCCAGTTCCCTTCACACTGGAAAGGCTGAGCCTGTGTGTGTACATAATTCCCGTTCCAAGATGGCTCATTCACATCAAACCATAACTTTAAGCCTGTATCTTCTGGAGTCCTTGCTGTGCAGAGCAGTACCTCTCCGCAACATCCCTCTTGAAGGAGCCACGCCTTTGCCTGAAGCCGAGTGGACAATTCCAGTAGCCAGTGCCACACATCTTCTCCTGCCAGTTCCTTCCTCAGTTACGCTGCCTCTCACTCCCCAACTTCCCTGATGAGCTTTTCCAGTGCCTCTTAACAGTGTCATCCAGCCTCCTGCCCTCAGTTCTGCATCCCTCAAAAGGACTCCAGATCGGACACTCAAGCTTTGGAATTAAGCTTTTCCTGATCGTTCCCTCAATTTGATGCTCTGCAGTCCATCACATGGGGTTTCATTATTCATTTATTGAAGGTCAGTGTCACCGGAGGGGGTCCTTCGGCTCGTTCTCCCTCGCACTCGGCTCACGGTCACCCCACACAGGGTCAGGAACACTCGTAGACTATTGCCCGTCAGGTTAGAGTGGTAGCCGTTACCTCCGATTAGGGAGAACAGGCCTCTATCATCATAGGGCGCCACTGAGTGGGGTTTCCAGAGCCAGCCCCC
>QEPC01015466.1:2506094-2546002 GCA_003113815.1 Sphenodon punctatus | reverse complement strand
ATCAAGGAAGGGTCCACAAACGCCGGGGCTCCACACTCACGCTGCAAGCACCGTTGGGGTAAATCAAGCCGCTCAGTCACACACCAAGCGCTCGGCCGGTTTCCCAAATCACCAGCGCCGCCGTTCTGGCGGCGCTGGGCTTTATACTACAGGCCCCGCCCCTGTGCGCGCCCGCAATCGCTCCGAGCGTCGCACCAGGGGCGGGGGCCCTCCTACGCTACGTGCTAAGCGCGGGGGCGTGGTCTCTGGCCCCGCGGCGCCCGGGGAGCACGCGGGCGCCGGCAGGGGCGGGGCCTGGGGAAGCGGCAGAGGCGGGGGCTCTGTTGGGGGGCCCGGCGGCGGAGCCTGCGCCGCGGCCCCCTGCCCGGGGCTGTGCCGCCGCGCCCCACCCCCTCGCCTCCCCGCCCCCCGCCTCGAAACCCTAACAGTCAGAGAAGTTGAATGCCTACACATGTGAGTAAATGACAGGGTATTCCAACTGCCAGAAAAAACACTCTATCTGGAATTGAACAGTCCAGCGACATTCACCGATTCAAACCTTGTCATCAATAGAGATTCTAAAACCAAATGTTACAATCAAATCCTCAGGGCATTTATACTGGCATGAACCCAATGAGGGAACTACAACTCATACTGGTGTTAAGCTCCCTAGGAATTGCACTAGCAAGTCAGCTGATGACATGCATGTCAGATTAGAATTCAGCCTGCTATGCCATAGAAATTTTAGCTCTGCAGGGCTAATAAGAATAAAAACTCAGGACACTAAGGCCCTTTTCAAATGGGCACAAGTGCATGTGGGAATGGGTGGGAGCCATGATGGATGGGTGGGCGGTGCGTGGGCAGCCCGTTACATAGACGCCCACCCACCTCCACCCATGTCCACGCACGGAGGCACCTCTGTTTTCTCCAATGCCTCCATGCGTGGGCAATGGGTGAAGATGGGTGAAGCACGTACATCCACCCACCCGCCATGGCGGTTCATGAATGTCTCCCCCCCCACACACACACACACGGGTGAGGGGGGGGGAATCCATGTAAAAAGGGTCTAAGTGAACCTCTGACTGAATGTACGCAGGGTAAGATAGACTGTTTTTACATGGATGGCCCCACCCACTGGGTGTTCCGGAGGGTGTGTAGTGGGGGGGGGGGCATCCATGCGAACAGGTTGGTGGTGGGTGAGGGGATAGATGTGCACTGGGTGTACTAAAGACTGCTAAACCCTTAAGGATACCATTTTGAAAACTGGTGTATGGGAAGTATGTAAATCCTATTATGGTACCCCAGATTCAATGGCTGCAGAACAATGAAAAAAAATGAAAAAATCAGCCTTTGTTTTACAGGACTCTGGTTCTTGTTTCAGCTCATATTCAGCTGAAAATATGTGCATAGGCCAAATTCTCACACCTCTTTTCTGCTTTTAATTAGTATTATTCAGTCAGGCTAATAATTGTGACGTTATAACTACTTTTGGTTACATGGATCTGAAATGGAACTCTCAAACACAGGTGACATAGGTTGCAAATACACCCCACCTGCTGGGTAACATTTGTATTCCTGTGGCTTTGCTGATAAATCAATGGACTTATTTGCTATAGTATTACTCAGGAATGCTGGTTTGAATCTCAGTTTGGGGGTCTCTATAAAGTCTCAGGGGATAAAGTTTGAGTGAGCTCAGGTGAAGGAAGTGAAAACGAGGGCATGATCACATCTCACATGCCATATTCAATTGGCAAATGTGACCTATACATAATATAATACACATGTACACAATAGTGAAATATGTATTAATTTGCTGATTAATAAAAGTTGCAGAAAAAAACATAATAGATTGAAGTCCTTAAGATGATGAGCCCAAACATCTTTAGGATTCATACAAGGCTACAGAATTACATCCAAGACAGCAGAGAGAGGTAAAAATTTCAGGCCCAACAACAGTATGGATTATTACCGTACTTAGGATCCTAATCTTAAAGGACTGAAAGCCTGGCTTTGACCGACTCAGCTCATGTTCCATAGTACACTTAGATTCTGGGGCTTTAATTATATATTTGTTCAAGTATGGGTGTCTTTAGACATAACAAAGATCAGGTGTCAAAACCCCTTAGCACGTGCTTGGCCGTTGTGTTTAAGCACCATAACAATCCCAACACCAATTTGGCCACCCATTGAACACACGATGTGAACACCATTGCATCACAAGGACAATTTGCGTGTTACAGCTGAACACATGGCCAATGTTGTGTCTAATGCTATTGTGTGGCATGTTAGCAGGTACAACATGGGAATGAGGTGGCAGCGCTTGCATGCTGAGATCGGGTGGCGAGCAAAACACAGATTTGTCCCAAGATGGGCTGTGTGTCTAAACAGTGCCACATCAGTGTTCATATCAAGGTCAAAACACACATTCAGACACCCGTTGGCGTTATGTCTAAAGACACCCATTGTCATATTGTGGTGTTAAAGTTATGGAGTCTGAGTTAAGGCTATCAAGCCAGGCTTTCAATAATCTTGCCAGAGTTGCATGGTATTTTTATTGACTCCATTTTTATTCATGAACTGTAATAAATGTTCACATATATAGGGAAAGATTAACACTAAAATAATTTTTTTTAAAACAAACACTAAACCCTCCCAGGGATATTGCAGCCAATCTGGTCCTAAAAGGGTACAAAAAAAACCACTTTTAGTAAACCATACCACTTCATATGCCATGTATTCTTCAACATTCTTCTGGGTGGTGTGGAGGCTGGTCAGTCCGGCCTCCCTCTGCCTGGACGGGGACTTGTCCCAGGCCCGCTATGAGGAGTTTGCCACCTACTTTGCAGACAAGATCGGCTCAGATCCAGAGTAACGTTGACACCGGATTGGAAGCAGTAAGCGAGGGGCACGAGGTTATGGAGGCACCGTCTGATTGATCTTTCTGGGATGAGCTTCACGAAGTGACGCTGGCTGATGCGGTGAATGTCCTGGGGTCTGTCAGAGCCACTAGTTGTGAACTAGATCCGTGCCCATCCTGGTTGGTTAAAGCCTCCAGGGAGACCTTGGGGACGGTGCTGGCGAGGGTAGTGAACCTTCGGCAGGGGAGATGGTCACCCAGTCTCAAGGAGGCTGTGGTGCGCCTCCTGCTGAAGAAGCCATCTTTGGATGTGGACACACTCACCAGCTACTGACCCATCTCTAATCTTCCCTTTTTAGGGAAGGTTATCGAATGGGCAGTGGCACTGCAGCTGCAGGCGCATTTGGACAGCATCGGTTTCCATGACCCTTTTCAATCTGGGTTCCACCCCGGCTACGGTACTGAGACAGCGTTGGTGGTCTTGGTGGATGATCTCCTCTGGGAGATGGATGCAGGATGTTTGACCTTTGTGATCCTGCTAGATCTCTCAGCCGCTTTTGATACCATGGACCATGGGCTGCCGTTGAGACGGCTGCGAGACTTGGGAGGTCTGGACAGGACTGTTCTTGGATGGTTCTGCTCATTCCTCTCGGGTAGAAGCTAGCGGGTGGTGCTGTGGGTTGAAACATCTAGTCCCCGGGCCTTCACCTGCGGCGTTCCGCAGGGTTCCATTCTGTCTCCACTCTTGTTCAATGTGTATATGCAGCCTCTGGGGAAGATCATACGAGGGTTCGGGGTGCGATGTCACCAATATGCTGATGATACTCAGCTGTACCTCTTGTTTTCAACTGACCCAGGTCCTGCTGTCTCGTTACTCTCCCAATGTTTGGGGGCCATGGCGGATTGGATGCGGCAGAGCAGACTGAAGCTAAATCCCAATAAGACGGAAGGGATGGTGGTGGAAAGGGGGGGGAGGTGCTGACCCCCCGATAGGGGGGGGTTCGCCCGCCTGTTGCTCTTCAGGTTCAGAGTCTGGGGGTGGTTTTGGATTTGGGCCTCTGTCTGGATCGGCAGGTGGAGGTGGTGGCTAAAGCCGCCTTTCGCCAGCTGTATCTGGTACGGGGGCTTTGACCTTACCTCTCCGGGCCCTATCTGATCTCTCTCGTCCATGCCTTCATCACCTCGAGGCTAGACTACTGAAACGCGCTCTACGTGGGACTTCCCTTGTTTCTGGTTCGGAAGCTGAAGCTAGTGCAGAATGCGGCAGCCTGTCTCCTAACAGGGACAGGGTGGCGTGAGCACATAACACAGGTGCTCCGTGCTCTGCACTGGCTGCCTATAGCATACTGAGCCAGATTCAAGGTGTTAGTATTGATTTACAAAGCCCTGCACGGTCTGGGCCCCTCATATCTCGGGGACCGCCTCGCCCTCTGCGCTTCAGAGTGATGCCTTCGGTCTACCAGGAACGCCTTTCTGGAGGTCCCCCATGTAAGATGAGGGGCCACAATGGAGAGGGCATTCTCGGTGGCCGGGCCATGGTTGTGGAACTCCCTCCCGGAGGAGGCTCACCTGGCCCTGGGCCTGTTGGCCTTTCGACGTATCTGTAAGACTTGGCTGTTCGCCCAGGCCTTCAGAGGGGAGGGTGGGTTAATTTTTGTGGGGTGTGTTTTAAAATTGTTTTAATTATGATATTGTAGATTTTTTTATGTTTAAAAATTGTTTTATATTATGCTGGAAGCCGCCCCGAGATGCCGTAGGCATGGAGGCGGCATATAAATATAATGAAATAAATAAATAAAATAAATAAACAGTAATGGGGTCAATTTTTTTTGTTGGTTCATTCTTATGCCAGGCAACACAGAAGGACCCGCTGTTTTGCATATTGTTCTTGATTCAGCTGAAAAACATTATAGAATGAAAGTTTAGCTATCATTTTCAAAGTAAGCAGCTCCATCAGTAAGTATCTCTATGGACAACCATTTACCCTCTTAACAGACTATAAGCCACTATTGGGACTATTTGGAGAGCTGAAGAACATTTCACCAGTCACCACAAGCTTCAGCCAGACTACAGAAACGGGCATTAATTCAACATACCCTTATACTCTGAGATATAGGCCTGGCCTGTCAACTGCAAATTCAAATGGACTGAGTCACTTACCCTTCCCTGATTAGCCTGAAGATACGTCCACTTGTTGAACAATTAAAAGCTGCTCCTATCAGAGTACAACAAATTTGGTATGGACAGATAGAAACCTCTTACTTGCACAAGTATGAGAGCTTGTTTTAAAGAGGCTGGCATAAGGAGTTCAAACCTTACTTCATAAGAAGCAGCAAACAGAGTGTGGAAAATGGAATAAACCTGTGGGGGAAGCAGGATAGTGGTACCACTACAGGGCCGTTCCTTGCTACTAGCACAACTCCATGTAACCCACCTTGGAATGTCCATGTGGAAGACAGTTGGAAGAGGATACGTGGTGGCCCAAAATGGATGTTTCTGTGGAAGACATAGTGAGGTCTTGCATGACATGCCAAAAACTAAGAGCTGCTCCTCCAGATGCACTGCTATGCCCCTGGGAATTGGCCAGGCCATCCATGGATGAGACTTCAGGTAGATTATGAAGGACCATTTATGGGATTGGGTATAATGCTGTTGCTAGTAGCTGATGCACATTCAAAATGGTTGAAGGTGTTGCCAACCAAGACTGCTACTTCAGCTGCAACCACCAAGGAATTGCATAAATTATTCAGTAACTTTGGTTTCCCTCTTGTACAGTTGTTTCAGCGAATGCTTCTGTCTTCACTAGTAAGGAGTTCAAGAGGTTCCTTGCTAACAATGCCATTATGCAAATCACTTCTGCACCTTACCACCTTTCAACAAATGGGTTGATAGAGAGTCATAAAAATGGTCACATCTGCCCTGAAGAAAACCGAGGATCTACTTTGCAAACAAAGATCTCCCGTTTCCTAATTGGGTATTGTACAACTCCACATGCAACTACAGGGAAATCACCAGCTGAAATTATGTTTGTCAGGCCAGTCCAGACTAGATGGGACTACTGAAACCTGATGTGTTTAATGGAGTCCATCAAAAATGAGGTGAAGCAGAACCATGACAGCCAGCACGTAAGACATGGCCTGGCAGCTGGAGATCCCATGTAGGCCAGAGATTTCTTGGGGAAGTGCAAGTGGCTGCCTGGAACACTTCTATCACAGACAGGACAATTGTCCTACAAGGTGATGGAACAAGGGACCATTCTCAGGCATCATCCAAACCGGCAATCAAGGCAGCCTGTTTCCAGAGATGAGCCCATCAGAACAGCAGGCACCTATATGCTTGGACTCAACAGTGGTTGCAGGTGAGACAGCTACCACCCTGCTGGATGAGCAAACCGAGTTGGACTCTCAGGATGGAGACTCTCCTTCAGAATTAGCTGATGACATGGTTGTAGACCAGCCTGCTTCAACTCCAGAGTTAGCTGAAGTATCAGCTGCTGCAAGACCCTCCAAGCTCAGGGTGATCCCCAGTTGTTCCCATTGCTCTATGATGATCCAAAAGAGTAAGAAACATCCTGAAAGGATGAACTTGTACTTAGACATGTCAAGGGAAGTTTAGGGACAGAATAATCCCATTCTTTTTAACCACTAAGATCAGGTAGTCTACCCTTCATCTCTAGTTATTTATTTTAGCTGTATTGGGTATGTTTTGGACGTAAGGGGGGGGGGGGGAATGTGGTAACTTGAGAGTTAACTGAGTTGTGCAATTTGACCTTCCCTGAAGCTATGCAGTTCCTGTGTCTGATAGTGATGGGGAGGAGTTAAACTATAAGGCAGCCGAATAAAGATTGCTACTTAGTTAAGCAGCTCCTGTGTGTGCTCCTGATTTCTTGAGCAAACGAAACCCCTACCAAGTTACTATACATACATACCTATGAATGCATCTCTGCCTTATCTAATTATTTAAATGAAGTTTTTTGTCCAAACAAATTTCAAATGGCATGTTACTGTCAGCGCCCGCTGTTTTGGGGGACTTGAGACCACACAGCGGCGGGGGTGGCTTTCAGCTCCTAGGCCGCCAGCGATGGGACAAGCCCCCGCCGAGCAGACACACTCCCAGGCCCCTCCCCTTGACCCACCTACTCCAATAGCCCTGCCGGCTCAGCAGCAGCTGGGCGGGATAATCTCTCAAGCCCTGGAGGTAGCACCGCACGCAGCGCGCCGCTCTGCGCAGCTCACAACACACCAGGGGGTGGAGCCAGCACAATAAGAAGCCGGCACTGAGAAGACTCAGTGCTGGTGATTGAACGCAGACCGGCCGACCAAAAGCTAAGTGCTTGTGTTTATACCTTGTTGAGTAGCCTGTAAGAATTGTATTGTGTGTTGTGGCCCTTCCCTACCTTGTTTCCAGGAGACACTGATTGCTAGAGTGAGTGTGAGCGCAAGTGTGTGAAGAGTGCTTGTGGAGACAGTGTGTTTGATGCCCCCCCCCATCCCCCTCTGTGGGTTTCTTCCACTCCCTTCCCCCTCCGTGAGCGAGTCCCGTTCCCTCTTCTCCTGACCTGGTTCCCCTTCCCGGTTCCCCTGCACTACCAGCCACTCCTCCCTGTCCCCAGCTTCAGGTGTGAGTGTGGCTGTGGACGAGGCAAATGGTGGGGGCCTTGTTCTGTCCTTAACCTCGGTGCCCAATGATGATAGGGGCCTTGTCTCAGTGAGACGCTTGGCCCACACACTATCCTGATGGGCATTTATCCCAGTGTGTACCAGTCGAGGGATGGTCCAGGACCCAAGGAGTGTGTCTCAGGCGTGAAGTGCATGTTTGTTCCCCTCTTTCCTGACAGTTACCTAGAAGAAGGGGTGGGAATTCAGATTAAATCTGTAACTGCACAGAACAGGCCATTACAGATTAATCCACACTGGAACAGCACGACAAGCCTGTTTTGGTTCAGTCCTACAACAACAATATTTTACTGTGCATGTGCAAAATGGCTGCTAGACCCTTCTGCACAGGTGTACCCTTTTCCAAAATGGCAGCAGCACCATTGCTGCCATTTTTGAAAAGAGCAGCCAGTCTGCACATGTACAGGGGCCATTTTGCGCATGTGTAAATCTGGGCATGTGCAATCTTTTCCAAAATGGCAGTAGCAGCATCGCCACCATTTTGGGAAAGGGCAGCCAAATGATCTAGCCATTTTGCACATGTGCAGTCATTTAATTGATTTAAATACAAATCAATAATATGAATCCTTATTTAAATCCGATAACTTTTGGAAACAGAACAAAAATAAACCAGAACAAGTTTGCATCTAAAGAACCACCCCTACCTAGAAGGCACATGCAAACACCCCTTTGCACATACATGTACACTCAGATTTTTTCTGTTGGTGTTTTATTAAATTTCAGGGGCGGGGGGAGGGCGTTCTGTAAAGTCCAATACAAATAGCCACACCAGTGCCATAATCTGACGCCGGTGCAAAGCCAAAAGCAGGCAAAACAATATTTATGCATGTTTTGCTAAAATCCTATTATTTTTGTTTTTGTGCACTCATTCAAGCTATTGCTTGTCTCACTGGAAATCTCATTCAAGGCACTTTTAGAAATGGTCAGTCCTATTATTTATCTAAAACATAAAAGATCCTTTTGGTCTAAGAGCTATTAGTAACGTCACTAAAATGCATGCTCTGGATAACGCAAGAGGCACTCTACAGTACAATTATTTTTAGCGACCGTGGCCACCTCCACCTCCTTCTAGGTACAGGTCTAAATTTTGCAAATATTTATATCCACCAGCTACAGAAAAGTACTTAAACGCTGAAGAGGATGATATTTGATTAGGCATTCTCTTCTGTTCTTCCAGTCAGAAAAGCAGTCACATGTCTTGCTTATATAGCAGGATCCATGTGAACACAGGTCCTTGCTTATATAGCAAGAGGGGAAGAGGCAAAATACTAAACCAGGAATCAATATTTGTGACAAGTTTGTTCAGTTCATTTTAGTCCTGGCAAAATGGGAGTGACTGCTGTTCATTCCAGTTTCATTAGATAGATAGACAGATAGACAGACAGATTTTAATGTTTAGCAAATGCCATAACACAACAGAGCATAGAATACATATACAACACAGCATAACATAAAAATAAACAAAGAACCATAAAATAAAATAAAAGAAGGTATATAAAGGAAAACAAGAATCTCCCCTATTGGGACTGCTTAACTCGCAATACACTATATAAAAAATATGCCACCCTACAGGATAGCACTTCGTCTTAACTCACAAGGTATGTTTGCCATGTAACACCATTACCAGAGGAGGTAGAAACAGATCCGAGCGATCTTGTCTGTGAAGTAGATGGCAAACTCCTCACAGAGGGCCTCGGACATTTCCCCGTCCAGGCAGAGGGAGGCCGGACTGACCAGCCACCGCACCACCCAGAACAGCTCCGCTGGAGGCGACTTTGCAGACACTATGAGGGCAGCAAAGAATTCCTTCTTTCCTGTCCTCACAGCCTCAACATATGACCGCAAATGGGTCCTATGGAGAAATCGGTCAGATTCAGAGCGAGTCCGACGCCAGCATTGCTCTAGTCTCCTGCCTACCTGCTTCATACACCGCAGCCCCTCAGTAAACCAAGGGGCCCTGCAGTGAAAAGACAGAGGCAGGGGAGGTCTCGGAGCCACCCTGTCGATGGCCTACCCCAGCAAGGTGTTTCAATGCAGCACATCAACAAAGTGGCCGTCCGGGTCCAGGGTTAACTCTCTCAGAGCCTCCTGGAACCGCTGCGGTTCCATCAGTCTCCGAGGGCAGACCAACCTAACTGGTCCCTTCTCGAGAGGGTGCGCTGCAGGAGATAATGGTCCATCCATGACAAGGGCATAGATCTCACATCCCCCACTAACTGATCACCCACCTCAAGGCCAGAACAGAAGACCAGGTCAAGGATATGTCCCCTCACATGAGTCGGGCAGTTGGCCACTTGAGACAAGTCCATGGTTTCCATGTCGACCATGAACTCCCGCTCCACTCCTACAAGGCCGGCATTGACATGAATGTTGAAGTCCCCAAGGACCACGGTCCTGGTGGAGTCCAACACTAGGGATGCTGCTGGACAGGAAGGGGCCCAGTATACCAGCAACATCCCAGCTTGACCCCAGCCAAATCAAACACCACATGGAGGGCCTCCACACCTGGAATCTCCTGGACATCTCCTAACTGGCCAGTCCTCCCTAAAAATGATAGCTACACCTCCCCACCCCCAGCCTCCTATACGAGGCTGATGCTGCACAGCATACCTGGCCGGCACGAGGTCCACCATAACTGGTCCAGCCCCCTCGACCAGCCAGGTTTCTGTGATGCACGCAAGGTCTGCTGCCCCATCTAGGATAAGATCCCGGATAACAGGCTTCGTTCTCTACAGACCTTGCGTTCAACAGCATCAGCCCCCACAGGTGGACCCTGGACCCTGACCCATCCTCATCCTTGGTGGGGGGGTGACCCTCCTAACCTCCGCCAGGTACCTTGGTCCCCTGGGAGGACAAGTCACCTGCCCTCTTGGACCATACCATCCTCACCCCAGAACCACCCCTATAGCTGCTCCCTCCCCCCTGTCTACTATATCCTGACCCGGAAGTGGCCACTGGTGTCATTTTGCACACGTGCAGCCATTTTCCAAAATGGTGGTGGGGTGGCAACACTGCCACCATTTTGGAAAAGGGCAGCTATTCTGTGCCTGCACAGCTGCCATTTTTCACATGCAAAGATCAGCTGCCCATTTCCAAAATGGCAGCGACACTGCAACCGCCATTTTGGAAAAGACCTACACATGCGCAAAATAGCCCCATCAGTCATTTTGCACATGTGCGCTCTGGAGCCAGGAACTCAGCAACATACCAGTGTGAGGGAGCCTCCCAGGAAGTCCTCCACAACAGCAGCGGGCAGAGCTTCAATCAAGCCCCCCCACTCCCCCCCCCAAGGCCAGTAAGCAGACTCTAGGGCCCTGAGGGGTGGGAGAAAATCTGGAACACCAGATCTGGAACTGGCAGGGCATAATTGGGATTGATCCATAACTGCTCAGATCTGGGCAGTTACAGATCAATCTGAATCCAAACCGCCCAGTCCTATTATGTAAAAGCATGACAAATTTGGTGTTGTTCAAATGGTCTACAAACGGCAAATCTAAGGAAGGGAAAATGTATATGTAGGTACAATAATAAAGAAAAGGTAAGCTTTGAAAGCAGAAAAAAAAATACGAGCCCAAAACAAGTTGAGCTGGTTTTGGGACAGGTATGGGAGACAACTGTAATGTAGATTAAGGTGGTACTGGAAGTTACTTGAGTTTCCCAGTAGTTTCTAGAGACTGAGGGAAGAATAGTCCAGAAACAGAAGGGAAAACCTTCTTGGAGCCATCTAGAAAGTATTTAAAAGACAAAGAGAAGCTTGAGGAGGAACACATATACAAATTCCATGAGAGCATACCAGGACATGGACTGAGAAGCATCAAAACAGACCAGCTACAAACATCTAGCTATGTAACATGGACTTTTGACTAGGGCAAGGTATTAGTCACAGAATTTCTAGTGAATCTAGCATCATATTACCTTTTGTAATCCTTTTGTTTGACTTGCACTCTTGAATCAATTTATCTGATTTTATAAATACCAATTTTGAACCAAGCATTAGTGCGCTTTTGTGGTACTGACATTATGTGACAGATGAGTGGAAAACCCAGCTTAGATACTTGGGAGAACCTTAATATAACTTCTGTGAGTAGGAAACTCTAGGAATATGGGTGGCAGGATAGTTACCCTTTATAGCCTGGAGCAGTTCTGGAGAGAGCTTTGGCCAATAGAGACTAACTGGGGAAACTGAGTCATGGCCAATCAGAAGTGAGGACAGAGAAAAGAATTCCAGTCCGATCACACTGGGCGTGTGTATTATTCAGCTATTCAAAGGACTATCAAAAATGCAGATAATATTTGCGCATAGTGAATCCACTACTCATTTCAGCCTCACAACCTAAGCAGCTAGAACATCGGATGAGATGTCAAGGCTGGGCAGTGTAATCCTCGATCTGTTTAGCAGTGGCTCTGATTTTCCATCGCATTCTCTTCAACGGGGCTCATGCCTGAACTAAATTCTCTAGAGAACATGCCCTATATACACTGTGTCTATATACATGGGGACACGGGTGTGTGTGCATGGGGTATGTGCATGTCAGGGGGTGCACGCATCGGTGGGGGGGAGGTTGTATGTCTTTTCATACAACAAAGTATATGAAAAGATGTACAAGCTCCCACACACAAACCAAGACTCTTATAACAAGGGAAGGAAGAAGAGATCATGAAGTGTAGTAGGAGTGTTCTCTGGCAGGTCTGAGTGACCTGAGAAACATTGATAGGTCATATACAAATCCTAAGAATAGTTACAAATCATCATAACTTAGCTGAACCAACTGTTCTTATTTAATGTAAAATTTAACCCCATGAGCCTAACAGAGAAACAGAAGTGAAAGAGTGGAAATATGGACTCATCGTTGGGAAAGCAAACAAACTGGACATGGAATTGTGTAAGGTTTGTGGTTTAGTCATTGAGGCTGTGGCCTGGCTTGGGTTCCTGTTTCTGCCACAAGCCACCAGAGACTTTTCTGCATTAAAAAAAAATGCCTCCTGCTTCAAATGACCTCAAGTTATGGCTACAGTTCTCGTAAAACAGTTATCCTGGTTAACTGGGTTGGCTGTGCACATTTTTACCTCAGATTATAGAGGGACTGTCCCAGTTTAATCCAAGGAAAATGGCTCCTGCAATTCTGGAGAAAAAAATGGGGTGATTTTTTCATTCTCATCTAAAACAAGGACTTATAAAGCTTAAAGTCTTCCCCACCAAACATACTCCCACTTTAGATGTGGTCTCTCTCTCTCTCTCTCTGCCCTGTCTCTCTGGCTTTTGACTACTTAAACAAGCCAAAATACATGCAACAAATGCAAAGAATTAACAAGACAATTATTCAGACAAGGCAGTCACCTGAGGTAAAAGCCATTTCCCTTCCCTGGGGTAATCTGGATGCTTACCATGAATCAAAAGGGACAACTGGGGGTCAGTCCCCTCCTGCATCCCAGAGTTATATATATCCCACAATACAAAGTTCAACAGTAATGCACCTCAGGGTAAACCTACTGCCTCATTTGAACAAAGATCTCAAGTCCGATCTTGTTCTCATTGAAGTCAATGGCTCCGCTCCAATTGACTTTAATGGCTCAAGACTGCACACTAGAGTGAAAGACTATTTATTTATTTATTTATTTATTTTTATTTATACAAAATTTGTATCCCACCCCTCCTGCCCATACAGCAGCCCAGGGCAGCGAACAGCAACAATCAATAAAACAATAAAACAGTTTAAAACAGCTAAAAATACAATAATGCAGGGGAAAAACAAGACCCTACCCCCCTGCCCCCCCCTTGCCAAAATCCTGGTGGAACAGCCAGGTCTTACATAAACGCCGAAATAGCAGGAGAGTGGGAGCCAACCGAGCCTCCTCCGGGAGCGAATACCACAGCACCGGGGCGGCCACCGAGAAAGATCTAACATCGGTGGCCACCCACCTCGCCCGGGGAACCTCCAAAAAGGTTCCCACGGATGATCTCAAGGGTCGTCCATGGGAGACCACATGAGACAGGGTCAGACAGATTCCCCCACCCGCCCCGGAGAGGGCCAATGCAGCCACCACACTTTGGGCCATCAGGGAAGCAATACAAATGAACAGCCACACCCCACAGGGAATTCGGCCAGGGAGACTGCCATCACAAGTCCTACCATGCCATGGGTCAGGCCAAGGAACCCACCACATGGGTGGGTGGCTGGCCCACCCAGTATCCCACCCCCTGCCACAATGTATAGCCATGGAAAACTATGGGCAGAAGAAGCTGAAACAGCCCAAGACTCCAACAGAGTGGGGGAGCATCCCCACCAGCACATGGAGGCACATAGCAGGCTGGACATCGACCGGCAACAGGAACCAGTTGCCACCACAGAAAGCACACTGTATTGAGCAAGGCACTTACTTTATTGAGCAGGGATAAAGAAAGGGAATGCAAAATGGAGAAAGATAAGCAGCAGCACGTAGTCCAAGCAATCAGTCTTTTGGTATGCTGGCAGTTCTCCCCGCTAGGGTTGCCACCTCTGGTGGTTTTTTACCCGACAATCCCATAGGCCAAAATGGAAGTGTCAGATAAAAAAACACCAGGAGGTGGCAACCCTAGCTGGCAGTACTCACCCACCCACCGCTCATGGCACAGGGCACACCACAATCACAGGTGTCACACCACAGAGACCTAGTGGGGTCTCAGAGGCTGTGGTGTGGGAAATCCTGCTTTCTCTATATATACCCCCTTCAAACAGTCCCCTCCAGTACCTCCTCTCCAACATATGCTGTATCACCATATAGTGGGTTGAATACATCTCTGCTCGCCAGGGTGGCCTGCCCATCTGGGTGGGTCCAGACCACGTAAAGGGCACAGAGCTCAGCTTCAGCTGGGTCACCCTCCCGGTAGGCAGCTCTGCTAGCCCCCCCCCCAAGGAGATATAGCTGGAGCAGCCAAGCACAGCATTCCTCATGGTCTCACGCATATCCCCTCACTCTAAGCAGGGTATTAATTTTTAAAAAGTGTCAGAAAAGGGCCCGCTGCCATTAGACAGAGGCCATGTGTCAGGCCAGAGTCCCTGTGAGCTACTAGCCCATTAAGACAGCTACCGTCTGCAAATGTCTGAGCTAGCAGAGCTGCTTGTGCTGTGCCTGGAGAAAGGGCCATGCTTGATTGTCAGGCAGTTGTGCTAGGGCGTGGCACTAGCCAGCCCTGGAAAGCAAAGCCTGAACCTAGCTCAGTGTGGAGAGACTGCTGGGGAAGCAGGATCTGAGAGACCCAGCAGTCTGAAAGAAGCCAGAAGGTTTGGCTGCCTGGACATTAAGACACAGTGGGCTTAGTACCAGAGCCTGAGACACTCAAGGGAGCTGCAGGGAGCAGCTGAAGAGAGGAGTAAACCTAGGGTTGCCTCCACTGGTGGTTTTTAACCTGATACTCCCCATAGGCAAAAATGGAGTGTCGGGTAAAAAACCACCAGAGCCTAGAACTAGCTGGGTACATGAATCAACCAACGGCCAGCTCCCCTCCCACAGACCTTTCCCCTAGAGACCCCAAGTGTCCCGGACACACCCACACACACACACACACACCCATGGCCAGGTCCATAGGTGGCCTGTATCCCTTGATGGGGGGTGGGCACAGAGAGGGGAATTGAGAAAAAGTGTTAGTTTCACAAAATCCTGGAACTAGCTGGGTCCATGAATCAACCAACGGCCAGCTCCCCTCCCACAGACCTTTCCCCTAGAGACCCCAAGTGTCCCGGACACACCCACACACACACACACACACCCCTGGCCAGGTCCATAGGTGGCCTGTATCCCTTGATGGGGGGTGGGCACAGAGAGGGGAAGAGAGAATTGGGGTGGTCCTATCAGCATTTCCCTCCACAACACCCCTCTACCTGTGGATGGAGTAGGAATGCTCCCCACAGGGAACAGCTCAGTGCTGCCAGAGACAGGAGAAGGGACTGCCTCACGTCTCACTCCCACCAAGAGTGATTGTACAAGCTCCAGGGCCCAGCACAAGTGTTTCTGAACCTGGAGCATGCAAGTTCATCTGGGCTGCAAGAACCATGGGGGGGAGGGGGGAACCATTGAAGCAAGGGACGGGGCTGCTGATGGGACCACAGTCACAACCTACTAGGGAAATGGGAGGGCTGCACTGGGAAGGGAGGTAGGGACCAAGGGATGTGCTTCAGGTGTGTGCCAGCCCAAGTGTTTTATCTGCCTCAGTGGCTGCTGCTGAGGATCTGGGCTACAGTTGCAGCTCAGCCTGGTGTTGCCTCTACCGATGCTCTCTCACCACTCAGAGCCCTACTGGGAACAAATACACACACATGCACCTCTGGTCATGTGTCCGTTACCATGATTTCAGGCTCACCTCCCACCTCCTCCACTCCTGAGTAAGAGATGTTACAACCCCATGATGGTGCTAACAGCTAGGATTAAGCACTGTGGGGTCATGACAGGGTTTAACTTCCCAGTGAAGGACAGACCCAGGCATGCAGGGACCTTCCTATTATTGGGTGTGCAGTCTTCCAGATGATGGCAGACAGGCAATCATGGGCAGTGTGTCACCAGGTCAAATGCTCTGGCATGTTGTCTGAAGATGCCACAGCCATCTGTCAGACAGCCGTGGAGCAGGATCTCTTAATGGCCCTGGAGCTTCTCCTGACTGCTACAGAGGAGAGTGGGGAAGCGAAACAGGTGGTACGAAACCATCTGAACTCAGTGGCACAAGACCTGTGCCAGCTTTATGGAGGACCCCATGGAGCTGTGGCCAGAGCCGTGCAGCGCAGCAAATTGAGATGCTGCTGCAGGGTCAGATGTCTGACCCAGGCCCTAATCCAGTGGTGAGTAGGCGTACTGCCAGGGATGCTGGCCCACCTAGGAAAGCTGATGTGGGTAGTGGCTTACCTGTCATGGGACACAACGACAGTGATCATCGCCCTGCACCAGGCAATGCCCCACATCAGGACCACCTGGGTCATGTCACCTAACATAGACTGATGGAAGACTGTGCTGGCCACCTAAGGAGAGGATGACTAGACCACCCATTTTTCCATGTCCCGGTAGCTCAAGTTCCAGATCACAGAGATCCACAAGCCGGTGCTGAAGCAGGAGCAAATGGTCATGGCAGCCCTGATGCCTGTGGAGACGCAGGTCGCTCTCACTTTGTGGAAGCTGGTAACACCAGACTTCTGCTGTTCCATTGCCCAGAAGTTTGGTGTGGGCAAATCCACCATGACCGCCATCATGTGGAGGTGTGTAAGGTGACAAGGAACATCCTGGACCAGGTGGTCCAACTGGTTGACCCCCAGGAAGCCCTGGAGAGCTTTCAAGGGATGAGGTTTCCCAACTGCAGTAGAGCGATAAATGACAACCACATCACCATCGTCTGGCCATCCCACAGCCATGAAAATTTCCTAACCAGAAGGGTTACACCTCTGTGGTACTACAGGCAGCTGTGGACCACCAAGAATGATTCATTTATGTTATAGATGGCTGGTCCGGGTGGTCCCACAATGGCAGCATCATGCACTGATCACCAGTCTGAGTCCGGATGTTTACAGGAGACTTTGTGCCCAACATCATCACCAACATCGGGGGGTGGTCATTGAGCCCATCCTTCTGGGGGATGCAGCCTACTCCCAGAAGCTGTAACTGATGAAGCCCTATGAAGTGGCCCGCACCCCTGAAGAATGCCTGTTTAACCAGCAGCCACATACCACCCAGGTCATGGTGGAACAAACATTCGGACTCCTCAAACTGTGATGGTGTTGCCTTGCAGGCCTGATAGATTTCAGAGTGAAGTCAGCCTTCCTGAAGGTAACAGCTGCGTGTGTTTTGCACAATATTTGTGATACCAATGCAGCCGCTTTGGACTATCTTCCCCCATTCCCCACAATCAGCCAGTGCCCCTGTTCAAGTCACAGATGGTCTGGAATGAGAATCACCTATCTGAGGCAATAAGTGACACCCTGTGCAAAAACATAAGCCTCATGAGTTGGCTGATTCCAACTCCTCCCCCATTAAGGGCCGTGCAGGGATGTCCACTTGGTAATCAGGATGGGATGCCACCATTGCTTGCCATGGGTATTGTTTATCATTCATTACAGCATGTTCCCACCATGGCATGCTGGCAGGGCATGGACTGATGGCTGGCTTGTATGAGAGCAGTTACTGCAGGGACAGCAGAGACCTGACCTGACATCTTACAGATGTCCTTTGTTACGCCCAGACTTATAGTTCAGCAGTGGACTGCTTGGAATATGTACATGTATGTATATATGCACGTACACCAGACAGTATATTCCATGTTGTCCCTCAATTTGGGAGTCTCGGTCCCTCATTTCAGAGGTCAGGGGTTAAACTCCCATCTCCCCCAGAATAAGGACAGAAAACATGATTAGCAAATGATGATGACATGGAAGGGGCAACTAAAATACACACTTAATTCACCCAGTGTAAACGTACAGAGCAAATGGGATCATGATCTTACTCTCAGCTCCCACCTTCTCTCCATCCCCTTTCCTGCAGTGGGAAATGGTCACTTGAGTGCCGGTTCTTCTGGGGGTGTACCCTTCTCCCCCTCCTCCTCCACCTGGGGCTCTGCGGGTGTAAACTGCAGCAGTACTATGGCAGAGCACTCAAGCGGCTGGTAGTGGCTTGGGCTGATCAGGATGTGACTAGCTGGACCCAGGCAGACACAGAGGGGAGGGCGCTTTGGCTGTGTGCCAGCAGGGCTTGTTGCTGGCAAGACCTGGTTGGGCAGATGGGATACAGGTGGGGTGCTGCCAGGAGCTCCAGGGGGGGGATGTTGGTACCTAGGGCCTGCCCTGGAGCAGTTGTGATGGCAACACTTAGTGGTCACTGGCCACATGGTGAAGGAGGGTGTAATGCATCCCCACGGACTGATCTAGGCACGCTTGCATGCTGCAGACCTCCTCGAACAGTTGTGGAACCACTGCAGCTCCTTTATGTGACAGTCCCATTCACTATTCTCCCAGCGGCATTCCATACAGGCCTCTGTGGCAAGGGCCCTGCATTCCATGGTGCTTTGCCTCAGAAACTGGCAATGCTCCTGAGCCAGCACCAGGATAGCATTCCGTATCTTTGTGGCAATCCCTCTGGACGCTGGGACGTTTCACCGCCACCAGTCTGTTACACCTCACTCCGCAAGGGTCCATGGGCCTGACCCTTGGTCTGGGTTTGCTCTCTCCCTAGTAGTGTTTCACCTTTTCCAAACCTAGTTCCTGGTGGTGATCCCCTATTAGCAGCGTTTTAGTCAAGCAGGTGCAAGACGGACAGTACCCCAGCCTCCAGGTTAGGTGTAAACACAATTAGATTTATTATATATAAATAACAGGTAACAGTTCAGGTTTCAAGTTCAGATAACAGATAAGATCAATTCAAGACAAGTCCCCGCTCCTATGATCTCTTCTGCCCTCTCTCTCCTTCAACTGTCCACCCTGGTCAGTTGCTCTTTTAAAATGCACCAATCACTGTCCAGGCCGGCTAAACATGCCAAAGCTGTCCCATCCCCCAACTAACTATAGCTTCCTCTTTTCCCCCAGTGTTCTTATGTAACAATCTTGTCCATACAACGGGTTGTCTCTTCTATGAGCTCCCACACTAGATCCTCCCTGTGCCACCGAGTACATGCCTGCTGAGCTTGGTTCTGCTGGGCAGCCTGGGACCTGTAGCCATTGGTTCAGCCGTCCCAGTCTTGCCTTCCCACGCTGGTGTTCTGCCTCCACCTGCTGAGCCTGCTGCCTCTGTGCCTACTGTCACCCCTGTACTCCATGACCATCTGGATCGGCATTCAACCCCCCACCCCACTGGCCTTCCCATCCTCTAGCCATGCCTACTGTCCTCACCGGGTTGTTCTTCAGGCTCCCTTTTGCTCCCCTAGCATCTGTAGACAGAGTCAGGAACAACATCCGTATTAGTGAATGGCAGATATTGGTTGCTCCTTCCTCTGACTGTGTGACCTCAGTCTTCCCTCCCCACTTCACCAACCAGGTACTCAGTGAATCAGCCTCCAAAGACTCAGCTGGTGTTTTTTATCTCCCCTGAACTACATGTGTCAGGTTCCCCTGGAGCCTTCTACCCATTTATCTAAACTGATATTTCTATTTACACTCCATCCTTTCCCAAAGGCTCAGGGTAGCTTACAACATAAGCTATATAAACAAACCTCATAAAAAACATACCAATTTTTAAAAAACAAAACAAAAAAACACCAATTAAACTATATAAAATACCAACAAAACCACACCCAAATCCACACACTCAATCCCCACCTGCTAAAAGTCTGGCCAACTAAATTGGACTTACACTGCTTCCAGAAAATGCTACGGCAAACCTCCAGGAGAAGGAAGTTCCAAATCTGTGGCACAGCCACCAAGAACCCCTTTCAGTGCACCCTTGCCCCATGAACTTGGTGCAATCATGGAACTTGCAAGAGGGCACCCCCAGCTGACTTTAGGGAATGCTATTTAAGGCTTTATACATCAAAACTAGCACCTTGAATTGTGCCCAGAATGCTACTGGAAACTAGTGCAGACTTGGGAGCACTGGTGTATCAACTTTGTTTATTTGTAAAACTGAAACAAGGGTATACACTACGACCATGACATCCCTATTGGGTGTACACATTGGGCTCGATCACAAACCCCTGTGCATGCAGCTTGCACGTGGGCCATAGTCCCACATGCACAGGTGCACGAGCAGTCTGTGTGGGGGGTTTGCATGCCAGATTTATGCATGCTGCTTGCACAGCGCCCGGGGTTTGAGATCGAGCACCATGTCTATACCTTCCCACCTGAAAGGGGACAATACACATGCATAGCAATCAGACTGCTAAGAAATCCCTATATGTCTGTGGTTCTACTACACATAAGAAGCTGTGCCAAGATTATGGCCCTTTTCACACAGACACTCTAGCACTGATAAAATTGGTGTTATGTTTTATTATACATGTTACAGGGCACCCACAGAACACCACTGCAGCCCTGCAACATGGGCCCTTTTCACACAAGATGCCTCCAGACAGTTTCTCTAGGTGGAGGGGTCTGTGTGAACACTGCGGGCGGTGGGTGTAGGTGCATGTGTGCTCCTGTGCAACACCCATCTCCACCCACCACCCACCCATGGAGCAATGGACTCTAATGTTGGTTGCTCCATGGGTGGGTGGTGGGTGGAGATGGGTGTTGCATGGGAGCACGCACACCTTCGTCCACCGCCCGCGGTGTTCATGCAGACACCTCTACCTAGCAAACCTGGGTGGAGGCGTTTCTCATGTGGAAAGGGCCCATGTTGCAGGGCTGGAGTGTTGCCCTGTAATTTGTATAATAAAATGTAACACCCATTTTATCAGCGTTAGAGTGTGTGTGAAAAGGACCTATAAGGGGCCCAACACTGCAGCCTTTACATGCACAAATAATGATCCCACTGATGTCCAAGGGGATAACAAAGCTCTGGCCCAGTATCTTCTACAATTTGACTGAGTTAATAGGCAGCTTCCTTCTCTCTTCTCCTCTGGCATTTCTAATGTGATATAGAGCTGAAACCAATAATCCAAAAAAACGGATAAACTGGATACAAATATTTGTTTATTTTGGATATTTCAGTCCGGTCCAAAATATCTGAACAAAGATTTTGTTTTGGCTTCACATATTTATTTGGATAGCATCTGAATAGGCTAATAACAATTGTGATAAAATAAGGTATTTGTTTCACCTCTAAACAGGATATTTACTGTAGCGTCTAGACTCAGTGGACCAGGATACAACAAGAAAAAAGCCCTTGAGCAGAAGGGGGAAAGATCTTCCATGATTTGTTAACGCCTTTCACACTTGTCCCTGCACAAGCTGGGTTTTTGGGTGCCTAAACCCACATGTATGGCAGAACCACCATGGACACTGCAACCATTCTGAAAGGAGAAAGGGCAGAACTGAGGTTAGCATGGGGTCCAGAGAGAAGGAACAGCATACATACCTGCCATCAGTTTTTGAGTACTTTACAAATCTGTTCAAATCAGTGTAGGTTACCCTGTCATTCAGAATGAATTACTAACTATTCTGAGGGAGTGAAGAAACTACCTCTCTACTTTTCAATAATGGAAATGCTAAAAACCCTACATTTAGCAGCTCTAAAACTGCAGCAACGCCTCCACCAACACCCACACCTCTTGTCAATGAGCTTCCCCTCCCAACCCCCCCCCCCCCCAAAACATTGCCTATTATTTATGTAGAGTCAGAGTGGTTTAATTTTTGCTGGTTTTATCCATTCAGTTAGCTATCAGAAATCATTAACAAGCACCCACTGTGTGTGTCCCACTGACCTCCTTACCAGCAGGACTTTGACCTGGAACACTATAAAAACCTCAAGATTTCAAGCAAATTTGGATCCATCACCTCTAAGGCCGCTTTTAGACGATCACGCTGTGTGCTCGTACGGGGTTTCAAAAACCCCACGAGGAGAGATTATACGTGACGCAGTCGGCAGTCGCATGCCTGATACGGCGCCGCGCATTCTTTTCAAGCCGCGAATGACCTACCTCGATCAGGCTCCCGGTCAGTTTGTGGCTCGAAAAGAATGCGCAGCGCGTACCAGGCGCATGAGTGCCGGCAGCGTCACGTGTAATCTCTCCTTGCGGGGTTTTTGAAACCCCACATGAGCGCTCAGCATGATCATCTAAAAGCGGCCTAAGTGTACAGCTATAAAGGCCTGTTTTAAGATCATCATCAAATTTATTTATGCCCAAGGCAGGATATATTTTTTTTACCATCATGCCATTTTAAAAAAAGATTAGCGGTGACGTTTCTCTGTTCTCCAGAAATTTACACAAAATTTGCCAATGTAAAACAAATGTTGTGCTTTATAACCTGCTCTAATCAAATTGGCTACAGTCCTCAAATCACTTACTCTGGAGTAGTAACAGGTCTGACGACTGTGGTTATTGCACACACAGGAGGTAATTGTGCGGGAGAGGGGAATAACTCCCACAAACTTCCTCCCCCTGAAATTCTAGGATATGAGGGTAGGACTTATGTGGGTCTCAGCATCCACCATAAATTTTAGTCCAAAGTTATGCCCACAATTGTGAGTAAATTTTCAGAAGGGTTGAATCTCAGCCCACTTACTGGTGAATACATGGCTTAATTTTTGGGACTGCAAAAAAAAGATACGGATATGAATGTTTCAAACGCTAACACCCATCATAAAACTGCAGGTGCAAACCCAGTATTTGAGAATGCAGAATGCTCCTCCAAATAGAAGTTACCCTTTCGTTAACTCTGTATCATCAGATGTTTCATCAGGAACCTTCCGCAATAGGTTTAGCATTTTGAATCACAGATCTGACTTTAATACATGAGCATTTTAAATTAATGTTTGTTATTTCACTTTATCCACTTAGCAGAAGGATACAAATGAAAACATGTGAAAACGCCTCTTGTCAAACGTGTCACAAAAGGACAAATGTAAGACCGCTTTTTAAAACTGAATGACAGAATATGAAGAATTGCTTTAAATAGTGTCTTAGCTGCCTGTCAATTAGCATGACTGCATTGCTATCAGTGCTCTCACCCTCCTTCAGATCCAGCTCATCTCCATCCCACACAGATCCGTACAAATCAATTGTCTTTTCCCAACGTACAGTAACCAGAGAAAAGTAAAAATTAATAAAGTGCTAAGAAAGCTGATTTGCAAGGCTGACACTCCTATACCACACCAGGTTTTCTCCCCTCCAGCTAGTCATTTGAGCTAGGAAGGAAGGCAAAGTAGTAGAAGATTATCAAATTGCAACTGTCATTCCTGACAAACATGCATCTCAATGCTGGAAGGAATTTTAGGTTTAAGCTAAAACGTCCTCACAAAGGGCTCTTTGGCTCCTGTCAATATCTGCACCTTGGATGGAAAGCTACCACTGAGGGCAGTGTGTCCAACATAACTAACCTGCCACCAAATGAAGTTTTTCATAAGAAGGCTCAGTCCCAAACAATAACAAGGAGACAAGACGAGACCATCAGTCTCAATTGTTAAGACAGTGTTTTCATCCCATATTATTCTGTCTGTCATGTTCTCTTCAGGTTCCAAAGGAGTCCCTGTCTCATACATCATCGTTGGTCACAAAGGGCCCCAGGGGCTCCTTCCTGGCCACTGTACCTCCCTTGATGTCCGAGTACCTTCAGACTCAGTGGCAGATGCAACTCCCTGTTACAAGAGAGAAATCTGCATATCAATTAAACCTCCCAGCACTGAAGACCTTGCAAGTAAAACTGAGCCAAGTTCTAATTAATGCTTTAGACCCCCTTTCAACAAAGGAATTAAACACATTAGGGAAGATTTTCCAAAGTACAAAGTTAGTTGCCCAGCTCCCATCGAGTTAAGCACACATTTTAACTTAAAAGCACTGAGTATCCCCAGTTATTTCACTGGAACTATTAACCAAGTTTCAAAGTACATAGACACAAGTGCTTTGCTGGATAAAGCTGGCATGATGTGCACTTTGAAGCCATACCATGCATCACATAAGTGTGTGTGTGCGCAGTCCCTGTCCATCTGCCCAGTGGGACAATGGGTCCAGAGGGAGCCCTATCCCCATATGGTTTAAATGGTCCAGTGTTTACCAGCACCTGGATATCCATCTCCTAGATGGAGAACTTACACCAGACGTTTCCATACCGTAGGTTAGGACCTTACATGGGCTTGCAATTCCAGGTGATATTTAACAGACTTTGCGTGTCTTTGTTGCTGTCTGGGGTCACACGTTTATATTTAGTCTCAAAATGGAGTCACAGGCAAACATTTCAGGAGCTACCAGTTTAAGCACAGACAAGGATTTGCCAACAAGTCCTGGTCCATAAACCCAGATCTCCCAACTTCAAAAGCCCATGCGTTAATCCCTAGACCATGTTCTCACCCTGGTGTTATTATTTACACAGGGGTGATAAACGTTTCCCTCCTAGGGCAGGGGCACAACAAAGTTGTGGAGGGCCTGGGCTCAGATTCCAATTATGGGCTCCCTAAGGGGACTGGGTAGCTCCCCTGACTGTGGCTGACAGGGGTAGGGAGGGGTGGACAAGGATGCTCTCAGACCCTGCTGAGGCTGCTTAGATCTCTACTCCCCCAGTCGGTGGATAGAAAAGAGAGGCTTGAGACTGCTTCCCTCTCCTGCTGAAATAACTGACCTGTGCATCTCTGACATGGGAACACTCACTAAGGCCATTTTCACATGGACACCCCCACACACACAGGGGGTGCAAGTGGGATTGATGGGCACCCATGGGAACACCATGGGCAGTGGGTGGGGGTGCGTGCACGCTCCTGCGCTCCACCCACTTCCACCAATCACCCACGCATGGAGCAATGGGCACCAAAGCCCAATGCTCCATGCGTGGAGATCAATGGGAACGCACCCCCATGCACTGCCCACCCACCACGCTGCCCACCCATTCCCCCATGCACATGCACCCGTTAGAAGAGGGCCTAAGGGTGGCATGCTTTCTCATTCAAAACTAGGTAATGGTGCATGGCTTGCTGGGAGATGTAGTTCTGCCTTTCACTGCCGCCCCCCACTGCCTACAGCAAACTACATCTCTCAGCATGCCATGCATCTCCAGGTGTGGATCCGATAGGCAAGCTCTTGTTCCAGTGGCTAACAGAGCCCAGGCAGCCTAGTATTGGCATCTCTGTGTGTTTACCACTACCTATTGTTTCTTCATCTTCTGCACCCATTTATGGCCATTTTTAAATAGACTGTGGTGGGTGGAAGATGGGTGTGTGGAGGTGGGTGTGCACCTATGGGAATGGGTGCACACCCATCTCCACCCATGGAGTATTGGGCATTGGAGCCTATTGCTCTGTGTGTGGGTGATGGGTGGAGCGCACACACCCCCACTAATCCTCCGCGGCATTCATATGGGCGCCTCCATCCATCTCCATGCAGCAAAACTGCATGGAGATGGGTAGGGGCGTCTCGTGTGAAAAGGGCCTGTCTGGTACATCTCCCACCACCACCACCCAGTTACCTTGTTTTATCCACTCCCACACATTCCATGCCCCCCATATATACCTGTTCTACATTTGCTCAGTTTATATATTTGGTTATGCTACATGCCTGAGAAAGGGCCCCGTATAGCCCAAAAGCTTGCTCATTCTCACCAACAGCAGTTGGTCCAATTAAAAAATATCAAACCACTTTGTCTCCCAGTACTGATGAAGTGTGAGGGGGTGAGCGAAGGGAAGATGGAGAAGAGCCATCTTCCCAGCCCTTCCAGGGCCCCCCAGCATCCAGGGTCTGGGCACAGGAGGCACTACCGTCCCAAGGGTCATTTTGAAAATGGATACAAGCTCCAGGGGCTGTATAAGTTGGGGGCGGGAGTGCTTAAGGCATGTGCTCTGGAAGAGGAGGATCTGATCAGAGATTTGTACACAAGAGTATGGGACAGATCCATAGCACATGTCCTCATCTCTGCTTCTTACCCTGAGCTCTGTCTTTCAGTGCTAGTGGGTAGGAACTGGAGTTAGGTGCCAGACCCAGAAACAGGAAAGGGGCCCCATAATAACTAACTGCAGGTCACATTTGGGCCCCAGTCCCAAGATTCCCCACCCCTGATTTAGAATGTATACTATGGTGCAATTACATCAGCTCAGGATCAGTTGCCCTTGTGCTGGGAGCTGCTCACACACACAAGACACAGCCCCTGTCACAAACAATTTACAACCCCAAAAGCAAAAATACAGAGCAAAGCTGGGGATAGGAAGAGCAGGTTTACACATCGTGTTTGCCCATGGCCCACCCCCACTCTTCACTGCTTTGTGTGCTAGTTTCATTTCTTCTAGCATCCCTCTACAGTGTGAACATTTATTCATCAGACCATTTTGGGTTTATCCATATTTGTAACTGTCAGCTGAATAATTAATCACCCTTTGTTTCCTCTTGTGGGACCAGAGATTGTGGAAGGAGGGTTTAGTGGCACAAAGAGGAAAACAAACAGGACCAAGCAAGCAAGGAAGGAAAAGGGATGTTGAAAAGTCAGCCAAGAAAAAGAGATGGGCAGAGGCTACGTTCTCCTGATATGTTTGCCATGGCGTTATGTGTTCACATGACACTCAGGGAAGTTTGTACCACTACACGGTAACTTACATTGTAAATGTGCTATAATCTATGATTTTCCTATGATAACTACCCCTGTTTGAATCAGGGGTGCCCGCCTCCTCCATTGCAGGGATGGAGCCAGCTAGGAATGCAGGAGCCTGTATGAAGGTTTCCAGAGTAATTTAACCCAGTCATTGGTATATTGGTGAGAACATGCCCAGCATCAGACAGGGGGAATCAGGGGAGACTGGAGCAAACTACCGGTCAGCAGCTAAGGTGGCTTTCATATGCCATGATTCCCATCCGTGGACTCCAGTAGCAGCAACTTTGGCCATTTTAAAACAAGATGCTCCTGCACATGGACACCCATTTGAATTCGGAGGTGCATAGGTGCACGCTCCCGTAACTCCTTCATCTCCACCCACCCACTCACAGAGCAATTGGTTAAAAGGGGAGTTGCTCTGTGTGTGGATGTGGGTGGAGATGGGTGTGTGACCATCTCTGCTGTTCCCCCCCCATGCATGGCACCTGCAGCAGCGCTCCACCAGCCGCACATGGACCACCTCTCCCACCCCAGCAGTCCGTTTAAAAATGACCTTCAATATCACCAAGGTGATCAGTGGTAGAGGTAGCATTCAGACCTCACCAAAAATTTGCTACCATAGGTGAAACTGGAGCAGAGTAGTGGTGCTCTGCTTCTGGAAAATGAACAGGTCAGGATCAAGTGAGTGGGGATATTGCTAAGGAGACAGAGAACAGGCAGTTAAACCTGCAATGTCAGAATTCACTGTAACTAAGGGTATTTTCAAACATGATGGGCAAAAAGCCACCCCGGGGTGAGTCCCGTCCAGCCGCCGAACAAACGTTCAGGTGGCCAAAGAGGGGGTGGGAGGGATGTGCAGATGTGGGTCTGCATGGCCCCACACTCCTCAGCTTGGCCCCACCTCCTCCCTGATGGGCGGGTGCAGTGGTCTATGAGGCCGCCGTGCCCGCCACAGGCCAGGATTAGGTGGAGCAGGGCATCAGAAATGATGGCCCGCACTATTATTATTATTATTATTATTAACAAACATTTATATAGCGCCAGCAGTGTACCTGGCACTTTACAAAGTAATAAAATAGACACGGTCCCTGCCCCTAGGGCTTACAATCTGAGAGACAGGAGCTGGGGGAGAGACTTAGGAAGGGGAACAGAGGGAGAGACAAGGGGTCTAACATTCATGAAGATGCGAGGTCTCAAGTGCACGTACTTGGCTTGGTTACGATGAGAATGACAGCAGGCAGGTCCATGTTGCAAGGATAAGGGTAAACCGATCGTAGGTATAGGAATAGTGGCTCAGCAGGATAAAGAGTCAGACAGAGCAGAGCGAAAGAGGTGAGTTTTAAGGAGAGATTTGAAGGTATGAAGGGAGGGGGCAAGGCGGATGTGGACAGGGAGGGAGTTCCAGGCATGGGGGGCAGCAAGTGAGAAGGGACGAAGGCGCTTAGGGGAGCAGGGAAGGCGTGGAAGGGTGAGAGAAGGGACAGAGGAGGAGCGAAGTGCACGGGCTGGAGTATGGAGGGCGATAAGTGCAGAGAGGTAGGGGGGAGCAAGGTTGTGAAGAGCTTTATAGGTGAAGACTAGGAGCTTGTGCAGGATTCGTTCAGGAAGGGGAAGCCAGTGAAGCGAAGAGAGGAGGGGCTGCACATGGTCGAAGCGACTGGCGAGGTAGATGACCCTGGCAGCAGAGTTTTGGACAGAGATGAGGGGAGAAAGGTGAGACCGGGGAAGGCCAGTGAGAAGGAGGTTACAGTAATCGAGGCGAGAGATGACCAGAGCATGAACAAGAGTTTTGGCAGACGAGACAGAGAGAAAAGGGCGAATCTTAGCAATGTTATGGAGGGAGAAGCGACAGGATTTAGCAACAGAGTCAATGTAGGGTTTAAAAGAAAGGGCTGAGTCAAAGATGAAGCCTAGGCTACGGGCTTGGGGGACAGGCAGGATGGTGACTCCATCAATAGTTATTGACAGTGAGGAAGGAGAGGAAGGATGAGGGGGGAAGATAAGGAGTTCAGTTTTAGCCATGTTGAGTTTGAGTTGACGTTGAGACATCCAGGTAGAGATGTCAGAGAGACAGTTGATGAGACGAGCTTGAACAGAGGGAGAGAGAGAGGGAGTAGAGAGATAGAGTTGAGTGTCATCAGCATAGAGGTGGTATTGGAAGCCATGGGAGGCAATGAGTTTGCCTAAGGATGAGGTATAGATCGAGAAGAGGAGAGGGCCAAGAACAGAGCCTTGAGGAACACCAACTGAGAGGGGGAAGGAGGAGGAGGTGGAGTTGGAGAGAGACACATTAAAGGAGCGGTCAGAGAGGTAGGAGGAGAACCAGTTATGGACAGAGCCACAAAAGCCAAGGGAGTGAAGGGAATCCAGCAAGAGTGAGTGGTCAACAGTATCGAAGGCAGCAGAGAGATCAAGGAGGACAAGAATGGAATAGAGACGTTTAGATTTAGCCACCAGAAGATCGTTGGTGATCTTAGCGAGAGCAGTTTCAGTAGAATGAAGGGGGCGGAAGCCAGATTGGAGGGGGTCAAGGGAGGAGTTGGAGGATAGGAAGTCAAGGCAGCGGGAGTAGACAACACGTTCAAGCAGCTTGGAAGCAAAAGGAAGGAGTGAGACAGGACGATAGCTAGAAGGGTCAGAGGGGTCAAGAGTGGACTTTTTGAGAATAGGAGAGACTGTGGCATGTTTGAAGGCAGAAGGGAAAGAGCCAGTAGAGAGGGAGAGGTTGATGATGTGCAGGAAGGAAGGGGCGACAGTGGGAGTAATGGAGGTGAGGAGGCGGGAAGGAATGGGATCAAGGGGGCAAGTGGAAGGGTTGGAGGAGGAGAGCAGAGAGGAGATTTCCTTAAGGGAGGCAGGGGAGAAGGAGGACATGAGAGAAGGAGGGGGAGGAGGGAGAGGGGTGGGAGTGGGAAGAGAGGAGTGGGAAGCGATGTCGAGGCGGATCTTGTCTATCTTGGAGGTGAAGAAGGAGGCAAGATCCTGAGCAGAAAGGGAAGAAGGAGGGGGAGGACAGGGAGGCTTGAGGAGGGAGTCAAAGGTAGAGAACAGGCGGCGAGGGTCCCGAGAACAGGACTCAATGCGGGAGGCATAGTAGTGTTGTCTAGCAAGGGAGATAGCAGAAGTAAGGGTGGAGAGACAGAATTTGAAGTGAAGGAAGTCAGCGTGAGAATGGGATTTGCGCCAGAGTCGTTCAGCAGCACGAGTGCAAGAACGGAGGTGGCGGATACTAGGGGTGAGCCAAGGACGGGGGTTGTGGGAGAAGGCAGGGCGGGAAGAGAGAGGGGCATGGGAGTCAAGTGTGGAGGAGAGAGAGGCGTTGAGAGCAGAGACAGCGGAGTCAGGGGAGGAGGAAGAGAAGACTGTAGGAAGAAGGGGAGAGAGAGAGGAGGCAAAGTCCAGGGGATCAATAGCTTGAAGGTCACGGAAGGGGCGTAGAGAAGGGGAAGAGGAGGGGGGACAGTGGGAAATGTTGAAAGAGGCAAGGAAGTGGTCTGATATAGGATGAGGATCGAAGGAGAGATCAGCGACAGAGCAGTTTCTAGAGAGGACAAGATCAAGAGAATGGCCATTAGTATGGGTGGGGGAGTTGGTCCAAAGGTGGAGGTTGAAGGAGGAGGCTAGGGAGAGGAAGCGAGAGACTGAGGGCTGAGATGGGTCATCAACATGAATGTTGAAGTCACCAAGGATGAGAGTGGGGATATCAACAGAGAGGAAGAAAGTGAGCCAGGACTCAAAGTCAGAAAGAAAGGAAGAGAGAGGACCAGGGGGACGGTAGATGACAGCAACACGTAGATGGAGGGGGGAGTAGAGGCGCACGGAGTGAGCCTCAAAGGTATGGAAGGAGAGAGAGGGGGGAGGAGAAATTGGTTGGAACTGACAGGATTTAGCAAGAAGGAGGCCCACCCCACCACCCCGTCCTTCAGGGCGGGGTTGGTGAGAGAAGGAGAGACCCCCACAGGAGAGGGTAGCAGGCGTGACAGAGTCCGAGGGAGTGATCCAAGTTTCAGTAAGGGCAAGGAGCTGGAGGGAGCGAGAGAGGAAAAGATCATGGATATAGGGAGCTTTACTGATAGATGAGCGACAGTTCCAGAGGGAGCAGAAAAATGGTAGTTGATGAGGGGGGAGGCAAGGAATAGGGATAAGATTGGGAGAAGGGGAGCGTCGTGGTAGGCTAGAGACAGGAGGAATAGGGATAAGATTGGGAGAAGGGGAGCATCGAGGAAGGCTAGAGACAGGAGTGGAAGGGGAGCAATGAGAGAAAGTAGCCAAGGGAGCAAAGGATGTATGGGGGAGGTTAGAGAGTGGTGATCGGTTGGGGGGAGGAAGAAGCTGGGAGGAGAAAAGTAGAGGAAGAAAAAGATGGACAGGAAGAGGAGAAGGAGAGGAGGGAAAGAAAAGGCGAGAAAATAGGGCAGACATGTTAGTGAGTAAGATAGGAGGGGGAAGTACAGTAGAAAAGAAATGGAGAAAAGTACCTGTAAGGCGCGCGCCTTTAGGCCCGCTGGTCGGTGGAGCTTGGGGCGGCAGGAAGGCCAAGCCCCAGGAGAGTCGTGGTGTCCTCGAGCGATGACAGCCGACTTCCCACTACCACGGTCCAAGGTCGCCTACCCTGTTAGCCCTACCACACTCCTCAAAAAAACATCGCTTGACACGGATGCCCTGACCAGTTATTGACCTGTCTGTAACCTTCCCTTTTTAGGGAAGATTACTACACAGGTATTGGCTTTGTCCTCTCCAGGTGTATTTGGATGACATTGGTTTTCTTGGTCCCACTCAGTCTGATTTTCACCCAGTTACAGAGACAGCGCTTGTGGCCTTGCTTGACAATCTCCTTGTAGAATTGGACAAGGATCATGTGACCCTTTTGGTCTTATTAAATCTTTCTGCGACTTTCGATACCATTAATCATGAGTTGTTGGTGACACGCCTGCAGGACCTGGCTGGGGTGAACAGAACTGTTTTGCAACAGTTCCGTTCCTACCTCGCAGATAGATCACAGTGGGTGGTGCTTGGAGATTGTACATCGTCCCCTGGTGGCCTCTTGTGTGGGGTCCCACCGGGTTCTATTTTGTCCCCTTTCTTGTTTAATGTGTATATGAAACCACTTGGGGAGATTGTGCGCAGTTGGGGGGTTCGCTGCCATCAGTATGCAGACAACACCAAGCTGTATTTATCATTTTCATCCACCTCCTAACTGGGACGGGCTGCAGGAAGCACATAGCACCTGTGTTCCGAGCACTGCACTGGCTGCCTATTGTCTTCCGAGCCCAATTAAAGATGCTGGTTTTGACCTATAAAGCCCTTCAGTGCCTGGGCCCTGCTTTTGAACAATCGCCTCAGCCCCTGAGCAGTCCCTGCAGTTGTCTGGGGGCATCCTCCTGGATGTCCCACATTATCAGCGGGTTCAGACAGACAGGAAGGTGTTCTCAGCAGCTGTGCCATTGCTCTGGAATTCCTTCCCGGTGGAGGTTCGCCTCAGCCCTAACCTTCTTGTCTTCTAGCGGAACTGTAAGACCTGGCTCTTCTGCCAGGTGTTTAGTTGGGGGTGGGAATGTTTTCTCTTTTATGCATTAACTGGGGTTTTATAAAATTTTATAAAAGTATAATTGTTGTAGTTGTTTTTATGTTTGTTTGGTAAATTGTAAGTCACTCCAAGTTGCCTAGGCAAGAGGGGTGAGGTAAAAATATAAATAAATAAATACAAACTTCTGCTCCTGCCCATGGTAAACATCTGGCAGGACAGGAGCAGACATGACACCCCAACCCATGGTCATGCTGGGGTAAGCGTGGCCACGGGCCAGGGTGTCACATCTGAAAATACTTAAGAGTAAAGCCAAAGAGCTCTCTGAATGGAATAGAACAGGATCTCATCCATAGGAAAGAATGGCCAGAGTTCAAACAATGAAGATCATGCTGCTGACATTAGGGGTTTTAGTAGGTTATGAAGGGCTAAAGGGCCAGAGGACTCCCCACAGCTGTTGAGAAAGTCCTTGTTTCTTCTGGGGTCTGACTCAATACAGGACAGACAAGACTGCAATTGTTGAATGAATAAGAGCAGAACATTATTTGTTGCAACACTTTCTGTGTAGGCTTTTGTTGAAGTCTCTCATATTCTAAGGTCTATCCTGAATTTTATATGCAGAGTATTCTCTACTGCCATGAACTTCACAGAGAACTGAGCACCTGCAACATTTTCCACGGCGAGGCTCTGAAGTGAGGAAGTTAGTATTTCTTAGGTACTGTAAGTCTTCGTGCCAGGATTTTGAATCTAGCTAAACTACACCCAAAAATTGTTTGCTGAAGAACCATCAAGGCCTTGTATAGCCACATAAAAGCAAGGGACTTTAGAGCCAGGGCATAAAGAATTCAGACACTATCACTGTCCTAAATCAGAACAAAACAAATGGCAGTACAATGGGTTCAAGTCTCCTCTACACTAAGGATGGGTGAACAGAACTGAGTTCGGAAATTCGGTTCGGAAGTTCGGTTCGGTCGACCAAACTGGTCAAGTTCGGTCCAAACTCCCGAACCGCGTTTGGCCATCCCTATTCCACACCAGCATGGGTTTTTAGATTTGATTTTATTGGTTTCATTGATTTAAAAGCCCTATGTTGGTTTTTTTAAGATTGTAGATTAAAAAAAAAAATTATCTTTCAGAAAGTCCTTAAAACTTATTATGTAAATATATATTAATTATGGCCTTTTTCTACTGGGTATAATTTACTTTATCGTTTATGTCAGCTATACTGGAGCTATTACAGTTTATCATTTAAACACCTAGTTAGGGAGTTTTTAATTAATGGATCCTTCAGTCAATAGATTGTAAAAGATCCTTAGCAGCTGTTACATGCTACAAATCAGCATAATATGTTTGACTGAAAACAGGCTAGGCACAAGATACGCATTTATTCAAAGCCTCCAAAAAAAGCCACAATTGAGCAAGTAATTTGTACCTGCAAACCTCAGTCTCTTTCTTACATTTAAAGAATGGGAATCTCTGTGTTGCTCATGTACAAACTTTGCTACATAAGCTCTAGATTTTGTTTGCATACATGAATTTAGCTGGGGAGGGGGGGGAATGCAGGCACTTTTTCCAAGACCACGTGGAAATTGGAACTTTCTGGCCAGGCCAATATTGAGGTGATGTGCAGAGCAATGCAGTTTCTAGTTTGGAAAACTGACATAAGGAAAAGTAAGTTGCAGAGACGTCAGGTGGAGGACTGGGGTAGGAGATCCTATAGCCAGAAGCAAGAAAGAAGCTGACCTGCACATGCTCATTTTAGCTCATTATTTTTCCATGCCACATACTGCAGTAGTGAACTACTGAGCCTGGTGTGGTTTCTGGGGATTGTTTTAACCCCAACTAGAAAGAGAATATGATCTTTAACATGGGAAGGTCCTGTCAAGCAGGACAACAGAGGGCCATTGAAGTACGGAATTAAACTCCAGCAGCAGACTGGAAACCCAAGAAGAGTCCTGACTCCTGCTCTTATCGTAAAAGGATTCTGCCAAAACCGACAAATCACAATCCCATAGCTATTGTGTGGTATTCTGCATTTGTCAGCTGAGATGATAACAGTAGGTATTTGCCCAGGCTAATGGATTCCTTTTCCCTGGACTGGACTTGCAGGAAGCACTGTAGAGGCAGTATTATTATTCAGTAAATAAAGGCAGGATTGCTTTTCCTTCCTGTCCGGCAATCTCTCTAACCTACTTGGACTGGCAAGTCCCCTAGGTCTGTGTGGGAGGTGTTTTGGGGAATGAAGGTCAATACTTTTTTTTTCTTTGTTAGATGTTCCTCTATAGTGGACTATGTTCCAAGGGGTCAAAATTGGGACCTGTACGCCTTGATGGCATTGCCTTCCATGATACGACCAAACAGCACGTTTTTATTTACCACAGGCTAATATAAATCACCTGTTAAAAATCTATATCATTACCACTATTGCTTTCCAGTGAGAAATGGTTGTTGTAATGGATTGGTCTCTCCAACCCATCCTCCCACTGGAGCATAACATACACAGGACTGATCAATACTCCAGTTCAAGCCACTCATAAGAGTGTCAGCTGTAAGTGCCTCCCTCTCTCCAAGGTCTAGGGACCAAATATTTTTGCAAAATTTAGGTCAGGCATTAGATTGATGCTGTTCGGGGATAATTCACCCAGGACAATGGATCCATCCACAAAGTTACAGTGATGATTCAAAGGAACAGTTAAGTAGGTTATTTTATCTTGTGCCTACATTGTTTTACAGGGTCATTTGTTGAAAATATTTCATTCACTGTATGCAATTTTCTCTGCAGCAGGAAAACAAAATGCAAGGAAAAACCATTCATATTCAGAGCTTGGGGTACAACACTCTAGCTGTTAGCATTAGCACTAACACTTAGCATTAGCCCAAGTCCCACTGAAGTGAACAATAATAAATCAATCATCATCATCATCATATCGTGCCCCCCTGCCATGGCGCTCAGAGCGTTTTACACATTTTATTTAGTTATATTTTTATTCCACACCCTCCTGCCAGTGTGTATAACACAACTTTTTAATCCTCACAACAACCCTGTGAGTTTGGTTAAACTGGGAGAACAACATGACTGATTCAGTCACTCAGTGAATTTCTGGCTAAGGCAGGACAAGAACCAGGGTCTCCACCTATCTCCCAGCCCAAGTACTGCACACTGAGGGCGTTGATAGACGATCCCACTGAGAAGCGGAATCATCCAGCACCGGCATTTGTCCCCCGGCTTCCTCTCTCTGCCGTGTCTGCTGTTCAGACACAGCAGAGAGTCTTTGTGCGCATGCGCACAAGCCCAGGGAACCCGGAAGTGCGGCGTTAAGCCGACACTTTGGGGATCCACGTTGGAGGGGGCAGGATCGCCTGCCCCCTCCGATGCGGGATAACATGCAGCCGGAACGGATAGACGAGCGCAAATAAAGGCGGCTGATCAAAAGGATCAGCCACCGTTTTTGTCTCGTCTATAAAACGGCCTTAGCCATTACACTGCACTGGCTCCCAGACTGTGTTCCCACCTGCGGCGGCAGTGGCAGCAGTGGGAGCGGCGAGGGAAGACGCAGCAGCCAATGGGAAAAAAGCCCGTGCGAACGGGGATCTGCCACAGCTTCTCTCGCGCATGTCAGGGCAGGATTTTGCGCCCTGACATGTGCAAGAGAAGCTGCAGCAGATGCCCGTTCGCACCGTCTTTTCCCGTCGGCCAGCCGCTCCACGCTGCCGCATCTTCCCTCACCCCTCCCACTGCCGCCGCAGGTGGGAACGCAGCCTCATATGCAAGAATGGGACTTGCATCCATACTAGGGGCTAGTGCCAACACCAAACAACCAAAATATTGCACTACTAAAGAGATTTTTAAAAGCACAATGACTTCCAATGATGTGATTTTGAAAAATTCCACCTCCATATATCTGCATGTTAACAGAGAATGGACTCATTTTTTCAAAGCTGTTCAGCCTGCACCTACATAGGCAGGTGGAGACAGTGCATCAAAGAGGCTGGCAAGATGGGTTTTACACATCCCCTAGTGACCCACTGCTTGGCAAGAGACTCGAACTGCTCTGTACATATCTGACGGGTGCTTATAGAAATCATGACTGCAATCTACAAAATACTTTCTCCAGAATAGGTCCACTGAAGCCTGTAGGGCTTCAACAGGACCACTTCAGAGCAAGCGGGTTGTGGATTGCAGCCCAGGAGTTCAAAAATCATATCAATTTTAAACGTAAAGGAATTTTAATGTAATACTGCAACAGGGTGAAGGCTCACTGGGTGTAAGTCCCACAGGATCGGGTCCCAACAACTCAATGTCTCCAGGGTATTATTAGCTCAAAGTCTCTTCATTTACTCTGACCTCCACCATAAAGCTCTTTCAAACAGCCCCCGTCTGCTTGTATTCCCCTTATCAGGTGCCCTCTCAGCCTGGCTCTGCTTCCCCAGCAAGCCCCTTAAGCCGTTTTTACATATGACAAAAATGGGTTCTTATAAGTGCTTGAGATAATACCGACTGGAGTTTTGTAATGTGTGAATGCATTAGTCCCATGTTTTGCAGTGCTGTCTCACAGCTTTGTAAGACCATTTTTAGATGAGGCGCTAAAAGCGTCTCTAAAAGATACACAGGAAGAGAAACCTGCACGGGGGTGGGGGGCGGGTTTTAGACATTCCTCTGTGCTACTGGAAGTGGCGTTGCTCCCATTCTGAAGCAGCAGCACTGAGAACATGCGTAGGTTTGAAGATGCACCATAAAACCCTCTGGAGGGGGTTTTACAATGCCGCATCTTCAAACCTACTCATTCTCAGTGGCTGCTGCTTCAGAATGGGAGCAATGTCATTTTCAGTAGCACAGGGGAATGTCTAAACACACACACACACACACACACACACACACACACACACACACACACACACACACAGAGGTTTCTCTCCCTGCATATATCTTTTAGAGTCGCTTTTAAGCATCTCATCTAAAAGCAGTCGAAGGCCACTTTTATACGAGGCACTTAGAAGCGCCTCTGGAGCCCCATGTTCAAAAGGAAAGCCGTGCAGGGAGAGTTTACATGCTCCTCGCACTACCAGAAGTGATGTGCCCCCCATTCTCTTCAGCGGCTGTGACTACAGATGTGGGGCTTTCAAAGAGGCGTGTTCTGCAGACCTCAATTTTCAGGTCTATAGAATGCACCTCTTTGAAAGCCCCGCATCTGCAGCCACTGCTGCTGAAGAGAATGGGGGGGCACGTCACTTCCGGCAGCGCAGGGAGCATGTAAAAACTCCCCGCAAGGCTTTCCTTTTGAATATGGGGCTCTGGAGGCACTTCTAAGCGCCTCATGTAAAAGTAAAAGTAGCCTAAGACTCACCAAATGCGACTCCTTAGAAGACAGAGATCTCGCTGCATTAAAGGGGAATAGTGAGTTAACACATTACAAAACTCCAGCATTTACAACACCCAGTATTATCTTGAGCACTTATAAGAACCCATTTTTGTCATGTGTAAAATCAGCCTAAGTCACTTACAGTCTTTCCAGTCAGGTTCCCCAGCTCTGGCTATCTCAGACTTTGCACTGTCCATTCCCTCTGGCAAGTATCTCACAAGAGCCTACCCTCTAGCTCGTACTCTGTCAGCAGCCTCTTCAGCACTGAGCTGCCTCTAACTTATGCCTCTTTGGGCTGACTACAGCCACACCCAGTCACAGGTGTTTCTCAGGGCATTTTCACATGGGCATTCGCTCTTCTATGAGCATTGCAGGGAGGGATGGGTGGTGCACACTTTTGCATTCCACCCATCACCCACGTACAGAATGGGCTTCAGTGCCAGTTGTTCCGTGCATGGAGATGGGTGTGCACCCATGGCAATGGTTGCACACCCACCTTCACCCACTGCGGGCACACACCCATCCACCCTCCCATCACGGCCTGTTTGAAAAGGGCCTCAGTTAGGTACTTTCCTGTCTCTGGTGAATCTCCTGTAGCTCTGCTTGCCTTCACCACGCTGGCACCAAGTCTCTTAAAGGACTCACAACCCAACCCACTGTGGCTCAGTCTCAGTCCTGCCACAAATACACTTTTGGAATTCTTTGACTGATCCTTCAGGACACACTGAAGTCACTTCAAACCTCTGATCTGCAACATAAGGATCAGAAATATACTCTTTTTTTTTAATGAAAGCAGAGATTCTCACCATTTTTAGTTTTGGAAAAATCTTTAAAATGGCAAGATCATCAACACAACAGTAAGGATAACTTACTGCTACAATGTACAAGTAGCAGATTTCCTCACAAAGGATAATGAGTTTATCCTCCAAGAAATTAATATTTGTATTACAACAGAGACTAGGGGGCACTTTTAAACGAACGGGTCACAATCAAGGTATTTAATTCACGGTCTGCAAACAATGCACAACCGCCTTCTATGTGCATGATCCTGAACCTCTGTCTCGTCTAATCCCACCTTGTGGGATTTTTAAATATCGCACGAGCGGGTCGCACAATGGCGACTCACTCGTTTAAAAGCAGCCTAAGCCCTAGTCATAAACAAGAACCCAAATGTGCTAGGTACAGTACAAATGCATGCCAGAAAGGCAGTCCATTGGCCAATGCATAAAGTTCTACACAAAACAAGTGAAGGTGGTCAGACCAGGCCCAGAGTGAATTCAGCTGGACAGTTGATACATAATTCAAAACTCTTTGACCATGGGGATAAAGCAAGCATCCCATTTGCAAATCTCAATAAAGCAGTCGTTCCACAGTGCAAGCTCCCAAAATCTTCCATAACATGACAGAACCAGTCAAACAGGTGAGATGGATGACTCCAAGACATTTACAGGGAGGCGGTGGAAAATTGGTCCTCACGCTTACAGTACATGTGGCCATAAAACTTGAACAGAATCAACAAACACCAGACAAGTGGCCCTTTAACAATCTTTAGCAGTTAAATAATCTGATGTTGCATTTGAAAAGTTTAGGACTTCCTAGTTCACAGGCCCTGATAGACTTGAAGGAGACTTCTTGAAAATCTTCACAGAACAGGCAGGAAACCCCCAAATGATGCAATCGCATGCATTCTAGCTGTAGAACAATCACTGTCATCTTGACAAACAGCAGACATCCCTGGGCCACCAGAGCTTGCAAGAATCATACAGACCTAGTCTGGTGTGCCCCAATATAAGTCTGTCTCCAAGCTACCTCCTGCTGGAGAGGTGGGGTAAAAATAGTGTAATAAAATAAATAAAATCCAGAAAATACAAAATCCTCCTTTTCAGTCACCTAAACCTACCAGTGAGTGCTCTCATTTCCCAAAGCAAAGAGAATGTGTTGGTCTTCTTGATGCAGGAGTCACTAGGTGAAATTCTCTACTCTATGTTATAGAGAAGGTCAGACTAGATGAGCACAATGGTCCCTTCAAGGCTTAGTAACTATAACTTGCACACTGTGGAGATGGGAACGGGGCAGCGGGTGGGAGGGGGGAAAAGACATAAAACAAAACAAAAACAATGAACAATGAGAGATTCCATGAATCTAAAATACAAACTAATGAAGCCTGGTTACCTAGGAGGGGAGCAATGCTCTAGGGAAGTCAACAGGACCCTTGAGCTAAAAAATAGGGCTTTCACCCCAGCACAGTGTTCCGAGGATTGGAGCTGATAACATTTATTTATTTATTTATTTTATAAATTTATACCCCGCCCCTCCTGCAACGCAGCTCGGGGCGGCTTCCAACATAAAAACAATAAAATACAATAAAAACCATCTAAAAACAATCAAATATTAAATATTAAA
>QEPC01015466.1:2446251-2503985 GCA_003113815.1 Sphenodon punctatus | reverse complement strand
CTGGGGTTCCATCAGCCTCCGAGGGCGGACCATCCTAACTGGTCCCTTCCCCTTCTGGAGGGGGCGCGCTAGAAGACCGGCCTGAAGGAGATAATGGTCCGTCCACGACAAGGGCACCGCTGTAACCTCCCCCACAACCGGACCACCCGCCTCAAGGCCAGAGCCGAAGATCAGGTCGAGGGTATGTCCCCCCACTTGGGTCGGGCAGATAACTTCCTGGGACAAGTTCATGGTTGCCATGGCGGCCATGAACTCTCGCTCTGCCCCAACAAGGCTGGCATCGGCGTGGACGTTGAAGTCCCCCAGAACCAAAGTCCTGGGGGAGCCCAACATGAAGCAGTATAACTCTCCAGAGCATGAAGACCCCCTTCAGCACAACCACCAAAACTTCATTAGCTCCCTACATGTTCAGGATTGCCACGTAGGGGTTTGAATACACAAAACAGCTCATGGGTACCAGCAGCAGCTCCCCACTTGCTGCTGCAGGGAAGCTGGGGGAGATTAGCAGTCCCAGAGGACAGAGTGGCAGCAGGGGGTGGTAGCTGTCACTTGCTGCTCTCCCTGCCACTTCTGCTGTCCCAAGCTGCCACTGCTTATTGCTCCCTAGGATCTAGGGGGCAGGGAGAGTGAACATGGCAGAAGCTCTCTGCTGCCATCGTGCTCGTCTTGCTTGTCTCTGTTAACTAGGGATGGGACTTTCGGTTTCTGAAAGAACCAGAAGTACCTGATAATGGCTATATCCAATTAATCAGATATTTCGGTTCTTTCTTGGTATCTGGCTGTACCAGATTGGTCCCCTAATCAGCTGCTGCTGGCTCCACAGGGCCCCAATCACAGATGGCAGGTAACCAAGAGACTCTGCTGCCCTTCTCTCAGGCTTGGAAGGAGGAATCTAAAAAGGGGAGCCACCTGCCACCAAGAACTGCCAGTGGGGAGGAAAATGCAGCAGGGAGTTGAGTGAACCCGCCACCGCTACCACCTCAGGCTGAAGGTAGGGCCTCAACAAGTCCAAATGGCACCAGAGAAAGATATAAAACTGACATTCTGCCAAGAGGTTTTGCCTCTTACTGACAAAGGCTTGTTTTGTGCTAGAATGCAAAACCAATAAAATAAATAAAAGTTTAAAACTTTACTGCCAAATTCAGTCTGAGGTGGAGCAGATCCCGTTAGGGAGCTCTTGGCATCCAAGAGAGGCCAAGAGCCCCCAACCTTCCTGGAGAGGGTGGAAAAATATACCAAAGGCACTTAGGCCCTGATCCTTCAAACACTTATGTGCAGACTTAACTTTGGTAGTTTGATCAATAACTCCCAAATTGCAAGGGGCTTCCTAGAACTTGATGAAGGTGCAGTGGATGGTTTTAAAACCAAGCCAGCTATTAATTAGTCCACACAAGTACTCTGCTTGAGACAATTATTTCTCTTATAAAATAAAAATAAGGCCCAAAAAAAAAAAAAGGCAAAGATTTTTGTTAAAGATTGATAATTTCTAGACAGTTACAGTGCCAATTAGTTTTACACAGTTATTCAGCTTGTACCCCCAGGCTTAGCATAGCCACCATATATTCACTTTGGGAAGATGGCATTTTAAAATGATAGGATATTTTAAAAGAGAGACTTACTAGCAAGACCATGTCCATCATCTGTATTAAATTAGTTTTCTTTCCATAGGAATGTTAGATCAAACACCAGAGTAGGTAAGAGTGACAAGTTCACACCTTGCAAAGGCTTTGGGCCTCAGATCCCTCCACCACCACCCCAAATGACTGGTTCATAGGTGACAGCTCCTTTATTCCTCCGATTCCTGCAATCTCCTGCTGGCTAGAGAGCTCCCTCCCAACAGTAGCATCAAATTCATACACTCAAGATGAACCATATAACTCTTAACACAAATCCCATCTCCCCTGATTAACCTCTTTTTCACAGGTAGGCCACCAGCCCAGACTAAAATGCTCAAGGTTTCTGGTCACCTGACCACTCCCCAAAAAACCACCTACCCCAGTTAACCCCATCAGCCCCACCTGGGCTGCCCAATCTCTCAGGTGGATCTCAGGGAACCAGACAATCAGGACAAGATGAACACTCCATTTCTGGGACACTTGACTTAATTTCTTCTAGTTTATCCATTTTTGTATCGTGCTGATCTTCTCTGTTACACTTACTTATCTACCAATTATGTGATGAACCTGAAACAATTATTCAGTTGTTGTTAAGTGCTTCTACGATGCACCTTTGACTGCATTAGCACAGTAGAAACATCTTTATCAGGGCGCGTTAGGACTTAGGATTGCCACCTGTGTATATTTTTCCAGGCCACTTATGAAGCATACATGTTGCAGGGTCTCCATTTGTGGCAAAAGTGTCAATGCAGGCCCTGCAACATGTATGTTTCATAAGTGATCTGGAAAAATATACATAGGTGGGACAGAAGATGTAAAAATATCCTGAATAAGCAGCTGTCTCGGTTAAATAAGAGATGCCTAGACAGAAACCATTCCCAGAGTTATGTCTCTCCAGAATTTAAGTGGCTTCCCTGATTATCAGTGTCCCATTAAGTGAGGTATCATTTAATCACTATTCCAACATAGAATAGGTTTTGTGAAAGTGGGATCCGACACAGTAGCTGCATGTTCTAGTAATCATCAGTGATGAAATGAAGTAGTCAGTTCAATTCACAAAGCAGCTGATATTTACATTGTCTTTAGGATTCAAAGGCAACATCCCACTGGGATGAGTGGAGCAGTTTACATCTCCCAGGCTGTCTGCAGACTCAGGCAAACACACACATTACTTGCACTCGATTTGTGCTTTTAAACTTTTTTGTTAAACGTAATAGCTAAATGCTTAATATTTTAAAGGAGATCTTAGTCCAACAATTCCCAAATCTTTTACCTGCCCATCCCCATTTTGAGTCTTAAATATAATTCCAAGATTCTAGCCAGCAAAGACATGCAAAGTATATCAAATATCAATTGGGACTGAGACCCCCATCCACTGATGATGTGACCCATATTTGAGGTCCTGAATGTAGTTTGGCTGGACACAAGCACAACTCCACACCAAAGGGTGGATTCCTAGGACCTTTTCACACAGGTGTGCGGGGGGGGGGGCACCAGTGCAAACACCACCCACAATGGGGTGGTGGGGCATCCGTAGGAATGGTGCCCACAGTGGGGGGTGCGTGCACGCTCCCGCGCTCCACCCATCTCCATCCACCTCGACCCATCACCCACTCATGGAACAACGGGCTCCAGTGCTGGTTGCTCCATGTGTGGAGATGGGTATGCACCCATGGGAACCAGCGCACACTCACCTCCACCCACCATGGGTGCACACCCATCCTCCCACCCAGCACAGCCCGTTTGAAAAGGACCTTTGTAAATTCTGCAGCTGTAGAAGACACATTCCCTGCCATGCATATCTACTTGGATGCTCAAATGGCCCCCATCACTATGGTATCTGAATGATCATCCGTAACACTAACAGCATTTTCACTGCATGTGTAATGGAAGAAAAGGAAGCACCCTTTCATACCTCCCAACAGTCCCTATTCAGGAGGGACAGACTGGAGAGTTCACCTATGGTCACTTTTACACGGACGCCACCCACCCACCCACGAACACCCAGAAACACCCATCAGATGGGTGGGAGAGCATCCGTGTAAAAGTCCACGAATGGGTGGGCATGCATACTCGACCCACCCGCCAACACCCATGGAGCAGCCAGGAGGGAGCTGGCACCTTCCTTGGGTGGAGATGGGTGTTCAACACCCGAGCATCTGTGTAAACGTGAAAACACCCACACCCACGTGGACTGGACCAGCATATGCCCCCACGCAGTCACGCCCACGGGGGGGGGACGCCGGATGTCTGGTCGAGAGCCCATAAAGGAAGGCAGAACCATGGCACACGTGCGCAGGCTCCCATGATGGTGGCCAGGAAGGCCAACGACAAGACCAAGGGAACTGATGCCACCCCATGCGCTGGAAGGGGCTGGGTGAGCATGGGGACCCAGGAGCACCCGGGGGGAGGGAGAGCCCTGCCAATGCGGTGCAGGAGGGGTACCCAAGGCAGAAGGCACAAGGGGGGGTCCCGGGATGCTGGTACAGGGGAGGCCCAGATGGGAGGTACAAGGGGGGCCAGCCCTCCCAGGTGGGGGGAGCCCAGACAGGACGTACGAGGGGGGTACCCTGCCAGGGGGGAACGCACCAAGCCTTAACACAGCACACATCTCCCGGCACAGGGCAGAGGGCCTGCAGCGACCCACACACAGACCGAGGACCCCCAGCCCAGCACGTGCCAGGGACACGGTCAGAGGAGCAGCAGCGATAGTGAGGTGAGTGTGAGGGAACCCCCACAAACCGGGACGGGAGGTCCATGCCCCAGCACTGGCACTGCGGCCCAGGGAACACAGGGCAGGTGGCTACCGCATAACCCATCCCCCCCAGGACAGCACCCAGACAACGGAGCACAGCACTAGCAGGACGATGGCCAAGAAGGGCCCTCCAGACAGTCAGGTGAGCTGAAGGGCACCCCAGGGGGGAGAGGGGAGGGCAGGCGGCATGGATTGGGGCAGCAGGACCCTGTGTAACCCCAAATGCACTACCCCAAACAGGATATGACCATCTCCATGGCTACCACAGTCACAGGGCGGGCCCCATGCCGCCAAGCCGGTCGGCCCCCCCCACACAGGTCCCAAAAAGGGGAGCCCTGGTCCAGGAAGGAGATCAGGGACTTCATACGCGTGTGGGGGTCCCAAAGGGTCCAGCAAGACCTGGTGCTCAGCTACAAGGCCATACAGATCTATGAAGCTGTCGCCCAGGAAATGCAGCAGCAGGGGTACAATAGGGATGTCACCCAGTGCATGCAGCAGGCAAAGGACTTGAGTTTCAAATATAAACATATCAAGGACAACAACATCAATTCCAGCCAGGCCCTGCGCACAGACGAGTTCAGGAGGAGCTGGACAAGTTTCTCTGCATGGACGGGGATATTGTGACCTCCCACACACACGGCAGCACCTTCACCAAGAGCAGATGGAGGGCCAACACACAACCCCCCCTGACTGACTCAATGGAGCGGGGGGGGAGGTTGTCCTGGTGAGGCCAGTCAGGAAGCGGGAAGTGACAGCCCCATCCCACAGGGGGAGGAGGCACCCCGGGGATCTGAGCACAGAACCACCACACTCCACGTGCACCCACAAAACCCACAGGCCTACTGGCCACAGGGATGGGGGGTGCACACAGAGCAAGCGGAGACCCGGGACAGCCCCCAGGAGGTGGAGGAAAGGATCCAGGTACGATCGGTCCAGTGGGGCCGGAGAAGGCCCGGACAGAGGCACACAGGCCGGGCCCAGGGCCTGGGTGCCAGTAAACACTAATGGCCTCCCATCCCACTGCAGTACACGGCAGCCTGGAGGTGCATGATGTGGAGGTCACGGAGGAGGAGGTGGACGAGGCGGGGCTGGCAGCACCCCTGCTACCAGGTGTGGCACACATCCACGGCAGGGCACACCAGCCAAGGGGCCACAGGGGGACAGGGTTCAGAGGAGGGTGGAGGTACAGGGTGGGGAGGGGGGCCTCAGGGGGTGCACGACCACAACCAGCAGTGCCCAACATGGGTCAGGGTGATGGGGGCAGGAGTGTGAACCCACAAGAGGGCAGGGCAGGGGGGTCCCAAAGGGAAGGGCAGAGGGGAGCAGCCACACTATGGGGGCTGCCCCACCAGGCACCCCGGGTCATGTGGTAGCAGGCAGCGGGGCACACTGGCCAGAAGAACTAACATGGAGTGCAACCTCTCATTCACAGACCAGGCACCCGCTCAAGCGAGGGATGCGACTGCCGGCAGTGTGGAGCAGAACTTGGAGATGCGGGCTAGGAACCAGCATCGGAGGGAGGACCTCGGCAGGGAGCTGCTGGAGGAATCGCAACAGTTAGCTGCAGTGCACTCCTGGGAACTAGTGCTCACAAGGGAGCTCATCAGAGGGGAGGGGGAGAGGGACCGGGAGATCCTGGCTGCCATGATGGCCCGGTCCCACACCGAGCACCTCTGGGACAGGCCCCAGGCTGCCGCCCTCCAATGTGAGCAGCAATATGCCTGTGAGGGGCTGGAGGGTCAGGCTTCATGGCTCATGGACCTCATGGGGGAGGCGATGGAGGCCCTGCGGCATGACCCCCAGCGCAACAGGCCCTGCCATGCCACAGAAGGAGGGTTGGCATCTGACCAACACCAGGGCGGCCACCCACTGGTGCAGGTGCCCCCCCTGTGCACTACGGCCACCTGTAGTTTCCCCAGCAGCAGCCCTACCCGGGCCTGGTCCACAGGGTCACCCTCCCCCACATAGGGCAACGGGATCTGCCAGTGGGGCCACCCTTCCAGTCTGCACCCCTCCTGGTCCCACCCCCACTGCAACCCAACCCCTCCACCGGGAAGCGATGCCCCCACCCCAGGACCATGCACCCCAGGACAACCAACCACCCATGGGCTCTGCCCCACCCCCTCCAGTAAGGCCATCACACCATGGAGCCCTGGGGGGTGAGGGGTGCTACACCTGGGGGGGCAGACATGGAAGATGGGGAACCGCACAGGACACGACCCCAGTAGGGAACACAGTATAGAACCCACACCGGACCGGTGAGTGGTGGCAGGCAGGACACTGTGAGGGCCTGCAGCAGACAGCGAGGGGAGTGCTCACACAACCAGGCAACCCACAGGACCCATTCCCGGGACCTCTTAGCCCACACATGGCACAGAGGCACGGTTGTGGTTAAAGGGTACTACCCAGCTTTATTGAAGGGGTGCACAGGATTATGGACTTGGGTATGGGTCAGGCGCTGCCCTGTTTTTGGCTGCCTGGGCAACGATGTGGTGGCACAGGGCATCCCTGTTCTCCTCAAAGATGCGCCAGAACACCCCGCCCTGGGCATGTTGGTACAGGGGCATGGGGCCGGCCCTGTGGACCAGTGGTGGGTTGTCCAGGGCAGCGCCTCCAGTTTCACAAACATTGTGGCGGATGCACGCTCCCAGGACAAGGATGAGGGTGTGGTCCAGGTCGAATTGGCTCCTGTTCATCAGGAGGCACCAGCACATCTTCAGGAGTCCAAAGGTCCGCTCCACCATGCTGCATGTGGATGACAACCATTCATTAAACAGGCGATGGTCTGGGTCACGTGCCACTGGATAGGCCCGCATGAGCCATGGGATGAGTGGGAAGATGGAGTCCCCTACCACAACAGGGCCATGGGAACGCCCTCTATCACACAGTACAGGTTGGGGGCTATCTCCCCACCAAACATGCGTGCGTAGAACGGGGAGGCACTCAGGATACGCGTGTCATGGCTGTGCCCCAACTGGCCCGTGTACACGTCTATAAACATGCCCCTATGATCCACTACAGCCTGAAGATTGATGGAGAAGGCCTGTTTCCTATTCATGTAGTCGATCTTAGCATGAGGGGGTCGTATGATGGGAATGTGGGTGCTGTCAATGTCCCCAGTGCAATGAGGGAACCCCAGTTCCTCAAAGCCACATATCACCTCCTCGGGGTCTCAGAGCTGGATGACCCACTCCAAGAGGAGCTCCATGAGCAGGTCGCACACATCATGGAGGGCCCTGTTCACGGTGGCTGTGCACACCCCAAACTGCTCCCCCACACTCTTACAGGAATCAGGGGTGGCCATCCACCACACTGCCATGGCCACGCGCATTCCTGGCGGCAGCGGGAAGCACATGTTGGTCTCCCACCTACGGAGGTGGGGGTTCAGGAGCTCCCCCAAGCAGATCAGGAGAGAGCGGGTCATCCGGAAGTGGTCCATCCATTCCTCATCCATCCAGGTGGCCAGCATGTTCTCCCACCAGTCATTGGTGCTGGAATGCGACCAGTGCCGTCACAGGGTCGGTAGGGCCACGGGGCGGCCGTACACATTGATGGACCATCAGGCCAGGATGAGCTGGCCTTGCTGGGACACCGCTGAGCCCAACAGGGCATGGCATTGAACAACTGCCCGCCTCGCCCATCACACTGTCGCCACCCTCCTGAGGTTTGCTGCCCTCCTACGCCGTGCCCCCAGGAGGATGGAGCCTCAACCCAGCAGGAGGAGCAGGACCATCTGCTGTAGCAGCATGCTCAGCAGCAGGAGGGATGTGCCCAGGATTCACAGCAGCACATCCCTGGCCTGTGGGTACTTGTCCTCCGGCAGCATGGTTCTGCATCGCCCCACTCCTGACCACCCCCCACTGGCTAGTGCCCTGATCTCAGCGCGCTCTGCTGTGTGGCCTGTGCCCCTGGCCCACACTCCCCGTGTATCACTGGTCCAACTCTGTGTCCATCCAGCTCGGTGTCACCATTCTCTGTTTGTTGCTCAACCCCATGCAACCGCCTCTATGCACCATGCCCAACCACTTGCATCAGGTCGCTTATGTACTGTGTAGCCCGGTGGTGGCAGGGCAACGATTGGTGCTGCACTGGGGGTGTGCTGGCGCTGTCACTGGTTTCCCGGCCCGGCTGATCATCCCCGCGATTGCACTGGCAGAATGCCCGCCGGGGGTGGATGAGACCACGTGTACCCCAGGGTACCTCTGCATCTGCACCTGCTATACATTCTTCCCTGCCATGGTCCGCCTTTGCATGCTGCAGCTGTGCATTGTGTGCATACAATGCCTGACTCAGTTACTTGGCCTGGCGCACTGCTCGGCCATGGCCTCGCTCATCTCTCATCACCTGTGCTTGATTCCTTCACTCCTGTGTGTGGGCTGCGGAGTCCTGGCCCCAGCAGGCCAGCCTATCTCTGACATGCAAGGACACCTGTGGAGGAGGGTAGCCTCTCATCATGTGCTCGTCCCAGTCATTGCAGCCCTTCATCTCCCGCCTGTTGCTTCACTGGAGCAGGCCCCACTGCAGCCATGGCTGGTTGTGGTGCGGGGTCCTCAGCTGGGGATGTTGGGGCGGGGTGGTCATCCTGTGTAGACATCCTGTTGGGGGCCCTCTGGCTGAGCCCCAACATTCAGTTGTTGGTGGGCGACCCCCTGTCGGTGGTGGATGGCTTTCAACTCCTGTCGTGGTACATGGGGATGATGGGACCAGGTCGGTGCCCCAGCATGCTGGGGGTGTGCCCTTGATCTCGGCTTCACCCTCCTGCACCAACCTCCTAGGGGGCACCAACATTCAGTTGTTGGTGGGCGACCCCCTGTCGGTGGTGGATGGCTTTCAACTCCTGTCGTGGTACATGGGGATGATGGGACCAGGTCGGTGCCCCAGCATGCTGGGGGTGTGCCCTTGATCTTGGCTTCACCCTCCTGCACCAACCTCCTAGGGGGCACCTGCCAGCCATTGTCATGCCATGGACTGCTGCGGAGGTAACGGCCGCTCGCCTGCTGATAGCGTGACCTGGATACGGCCTCGCCTTGCTGTCCGTGGGTCCCCCTGTTGCTTCCCTGTACGCCGATGCCCTCCTGCATGCCCACGGCATCCTGCGCATGCCCTTGGACGTGAGAGCTCTCCTGTGGGTCCTGGGCTTGCTGTCCCCTGAGGTTAGTGGACCACTCCAGACCGGGGACCCTTCCGCTGTGGAGCTCGCCACCCTTTGATTGGTGAGGGACCTTCCAGCTGTGTGGGCTGCAGCAGCCGGTGCGGATCAGCTCCTTCCCCACTTCCTGGTGGATGCTTATATGCACTCCTGGGGCTTCTGACAGGGACTGTTCGCCTGGAAGGGTCTAGCGCAGGGGACTCCATCCCAGGAGCACTCACCGGACCTTCCATGAGCTGTGCCTCACCGCCACCCACTCCCTGCCACCCTGGTGCCCTGGATGGTGCTTTGCCTGCCCCCCCATGCCGTTGATTGGGCTCTGTGGTGACATCTGCTTCAATGCCACCTGCTGCATGGTTCACTGGACCCCATCACCCCCTCCTGGTGACCGTGGCTCCTTCCCACTGGGGTGTCCCTGGTGCCCTCACCCTCTGTCTGCGGGTGCACTTGTGCCCTCCTGTTGTGATCCTCTTGCCCGGCCATGGGTCCACCTTCACCCCCCTGCTCTGCTTGGGGGACCCCATTCCCCCAGTGCCAATAAAATGCTGTTCTATGATGGTCTGTCCTGCCTTGCTTCTCTTGATGCTTTGATGCCTGGGTGCCCCCTCCCCTTGGTGGCCCTCCTGCCCCCATCTGTGTGGTTGTGTGCAGGGGGTGTGCTTGGTGTGTACTGGTGAGCCCCGGGCATGTGGGGTGTGATCCAGTTGTGTGGTGTGTGTTCCCCTGGTGGCTTCCCTGCTGGGCGCTTATGCCTTGGCGTGTGCAAGGGCTGGTCTTGGTGGTGGGCAGTCAGGTGGGCTCCCCCTGGACTCACCTGTCCATTGGTGCGTCCCTGGCCCTGCACCTCCCCTCCGCTCCCTTCTGCTGTCACCCCCTGTTGGTGCTGTTCATATGTGGTGGTGGCAATGGATGGGCAATGACACCTGGGGCACTGGGCAGCTGAGCATGAGTAGGGGTTGTGCTGGCCCCGGGCTTTGGCCCCTTCAATCCCTATTGGTGCAAGTGTCTGGGTGCTCTGTCGGGTGTGGCTATCGGCATGTGGGGTGTGCCCCTGGTGCTGTTGCTGCCCCCAGCCCTCCCAGGGCCTGTTGGTGCAGACGTTCCCCATAGCCCTGTCCCTTCTCTCCTGAAGCTACTGTTGTCGTGCTGCTGGTGATCTTGCGCCTGGGCGAGATGGTCCTGCAGATGGAGTGGGTGGCGTGGGACATGCAGGCAGCGGGGCGGTTGTTCGATGGCATCCATGAGTGAGCTGTCTGTTTGGTGGGCCCTGTCCCTGTGTCCCTCCATGGGGGGTTCTGTTCCGTGGTGCTCAGGGCTGGCTCTGATGGTTGCCTCCTCTCCCTCTGTCCCATTCAGTGCAAGCCATGATCGCAGAGTGGATCCGGGAGCAGGGGGTTGTTGGAGCTCCTCCTGCACGTCCTTGAGTGGCTGCACCGGCTCGACCACGCTCAGGCCGAGTGCTGGCGCCAGGAGTGGGGTCGCTGGCCCTTTTGACCGGGTGCTGTCCTGGGCCTGCTGCTGCCAGCACTGCCCCCCCTTCTTTTGCCCCATCCCCCTGCACTGCCCTGTTGTTGTTGCCCCCTGTTGCTGGTTCCCCATTCTATTAAAGTGACTTGTGTTCCTTCCCCATGTGTCCATGTTGTGCTTTGCTTTGACCTCTCCTTTTGTCTGGGTGCCTCTGGGGGGGTGTTGCAGGATTGTCTGTGTTGTGTGGGTGCCTTTCCCTCCCTTGCTCCCTGTGGGCCCATCCCTGTGTGCTTCTGTTGCCTGATGTGCATGTGCTGCTCTTCTGGGGGGGGAGGGCTGGACCCGGGCTGCCTGGGCTCTGTGCCAGGGCTGTGTGGAGCCAGCTCCTTTGTAGCAGCTGTCATCCCTACTCCCTCCTGTCCTGCCTGCGCGCATCCTGGTGGCTCAGGGGTGGGGCCGCATTGCGCGGCTTCATCTGCCCTCCGTCAGCCATGCTGTGTCATCGCTGTGCTGGGCGGGACTTCCCTGCCATTCCCCATCCCGACTGTCCATGTACTTGCTCGTGTGTTTGCTGGGTGCTTCCCGGGATGGGTGTTTGGCCACTGGGTGTTTTCCAGCCCCTCCCCTTTCCTTCCCACAACCCCCCGCAGCGCTGTCCATGTAACCATCTCCCTGCTTGGTGCCGCCAGGTGTTTTCTGGGTGTGCGCCCCACCCATCCACACCCATCTCCACCCATCGGTGCTGCTGTGCCGTCCGTGTAAAAACAGCCTATATGGGTGAAAACAGACATAATGCTAACTCCACTGTAACACCACTTGAAAATTTATTATGCATGTTGTAGGACTGTATTGGTGCCCTATGCAACATGCCTAAAAAATGCTAAAGCGGTGTTAAAGTGGAGTTAGTGTTATGCCTGTTTTCATGGGTGGTGAATCCCACTGTCCCTCTTTCAGGGGGGAAAAGTCCCTATTTCAGGAGAGAGAGACAAGAAGACCAGTAATCTAGCCTTCAACACCTATTTTCTGGTAGCCTCTGTGTGGAGGGGGGGGACTTAGGAGGACAATGGGGAGATGATGTCCCTCTTCAGTGGGGAGATGATTGCACTTGGGATGCAAATCTTCACCTGTTGAAATCAATGGGAGTTTTGCCACTGATTTCAGCGGTTTCAAGATTGCGCTCTTGGAATGTTTGAAGATGTGTGACTGTGTGCCCGTGTAAGTTTATGGGGCGGAGCTTATTTCCTGAGGGGTGGAGCCTATTGGTCAGAGGATCAGAGCTTGTCCCTCTTTGGCCACTCAAAATGTTTTTCATTATCCCATCAGAGATTAAAAAAAAGAAAGCACATTTTTGGAGCACAAAAGCTTTTTGTAGGGATGGGAAAGGCAGAGAGGTGGACTTGCTGGATGTTCCTCTTGTGCTGCATTGCAAAAAATTAGCAAGGAATCACTTTGCCAGCCAACTAATCATATAGTCTCCAGGCAATGGGCTAACTAAGATTTCAGCTTAGTTGACCATGGAACCAAAGGCAAGTTCTTGAACTGAAAGGTTTTCTTTCTTACTGACCAAGGCTGATAACATAGCCATCCTTTCTAATTCCAAGGAGCTTTTAAATAAAGTTCCACTCCAGAAGCCAAGCATGAAAGGAGAGGAATGAAAACTGTTTGATAGATAAGATATTACAAGAGACTGTCAGAATCCTAGCAGGAGAATCAAATAACCCTCTGGATACTGTCACTGAAAACAATAATGAAAGAGTACACCATTTTCTTAACTGAAGCACTATCAAATCTAGGTTACTGCCACACAACATATTTTTCCTTCAAAAATGCCAATTTCAAGCTATGACTATTGATCTCCATCTAACACTTAAAATTAACTACCCTACAGAGGAAAAGTGGCATTGAATCGTTTGAGAACATCAAACAGTAAAAAGACAATGGGGTCAAATCAAGGTCAGACTTTGATGAGTAGGGTGTCACAAACTTAATCCATTTTGTCTAACATAATATATTGAAAGAATTGGGACTGGATTCCCCCCCGCCCCCTGCATTTTCTCTCTCTCTTTTAACCAGCTCCTCACAAAGGCATTGCAGAACCAGCCTTCAACTTCTTTATTAACTTCTCCATGACTGGAGAAGAGGACACTTGAAACCCACTCTCATAGGATGAAGTTCATTCTATAGATTCAATCGATGTTTTTTGCTTTGTGCCACATCATTTTCAGGTACAGAGGACTACATGAGAAACCCAAATAAGTTCTGCTAAAAGCACTATTCCAACAAAGCATTCAAGCCTGTGCATAACCTCAGCCATAGGAAAACTGCCATTTAATTCAATTCATAACCAGCCATAACTGGTAAATTGTTAGCATCCATTGTCAACTCAATGAAATGAATTGTTGGTCTCAGTCGAGTTAGCAATGGACAGCTAGTCACTTAAGGTTAATGTTTTTACTGTACCATAGGACAAACAAACACAGGAGTTTATTAGGCACTGTTCCGCAAAGCCTTTGCAGAACTTCATTGCCTGGTGCACATAATTAGAAGATCAGAGCTTTACATTGCAATTAAAAGATAACAAAAAAGGGGGAAATGAGACAATGGGATGACAAGGGAAACAGCAGCAAAAGCTTACTGTTACTTTTCTTAGACCAGGAGTGGGAAAACCTTTGGCCCCTGGGCCAAACCCAGTCAACAGTTGTTTTTTATATGGCCCTGCCTTTTCCAGTTCTTAGATCTGTCCAGTAGATCCAGTCCTTTCTCTCAAGCACCGAAAGAGTGAGCCCAGGAGATAGGAGTGGAGATGAGAGCATGATATGGACCGCTCCCACATTTCCCACATCCTGAATAAACCCCATCATTTTAAAACTTTTTTTATAATTTTAACTAAAACTTTTAACACTCCCAACTCCTCTCTGGCCTGCAGTGCTTGTACTGATTTTCAGAGTGGCCCACAGGAGGGAAAAGATTCCCCACATCATCTTAGACCATAATCCTGCAAATACTCACAGGAGTACTTACTATTGTTGACTGAGAATTCAATGGAACTACTTGAAATGGCTAATGTGAAGCACTTTCTAGGTCTTTGCAGGATCAGGGCTTCATTATTCTTATTTAGAGTTTGATTTTATTAATACTTTAACATTTGAAGATAGCAACCAGTCTGGAATGGAGGTGAGCAATTGAAAACCACTATAGCCTTTTTTACATGGCCCCCACAGAGTGGGGGGGTCCGTGGGTGCACCGGTGCATGAGCAGTGGGTGGGTGAGGCATGCATACAGGCTCACATGCATCCCCAAACACCCCACTCACAGAGCAACCGCTGTTTTCCCTGGTTGCTCCATGCATGGGAATGAATGGGAATGCATGTTAGGCAGGAACACACACACACACACACACTCACTGTGCACGCGCCACATCCTTCACACAGGCCTCTCCCACTCATGAACACACAGATTTCTGCATGTTCATGAATGGGAGAGCCCTGTGTAAAAAGGCCTATAACTTGGGCTCTGGAGATCAAATGAAAGGTGGACTGAATTTCTGTTATCAGTGGTTTAAACTGCTGTTTCCTTTTCTGTAACATGTTCAGGAAGCACCACAAGACAAGGAGTTCCAGAGTTTTCCATATTTCATTAAGGAAATTAAGTGGCAAATGAAATGCAAAAGAACTAACGTAACTATAAGGGCCAGATTAGCGCTGGTTGGAAAAACTTCTTTCCTGACAAGTTCCTCCATCTGCAATATTTTCAGATGATCAAAATGAAAAATTTGGGACATGTTTTTGGTCAACCTAGATTTTTTTATTTATTTTTTGATTGACCAAAATGTTTAGGAACTTCAATTTCATCTCTCTGAAAATTTCAAGGGTTAATCTCCAAACTTTGGCCGTTTTTAAATGGGACTCACCGCCACCCATCCCCCAAGTGCCTGTCTGAAGATGGCGTGGGCAGGTGCGCACTCCTGTGATCTACGCACCGCCCACTCATGCCCACGCATGAAGTATCAGGAAACTATCCGAGATGTTCCATGCGGGGTCAAGAGTGGACGGCACGTGGATAGGGGTGCACACCCAGCCCGGCCTGGCCCATTTAAACCCTTACCCACCCACTGGAGGTGTGTGTCCACTCCACATGGTGTGCACAGACCTTCTGCCCCCCAGCTGTGTCCATTTAAAAATGGCCTTTGACTTTGTGTCCCAGTAAGGGGTGAATACAGTGGTCAGGATTTTAAAATTGTTCATGGAATAGAGACTGTTTTCTGACTAGCTCCAAACAAGATTTTGATTCAACATGCACTATCTGAAGGAGGATGCAAGATACTCGCCCTATAGCTCCACCCTTATAGCTGTGAAATCACATGGAGGGCACTGTTCAAAGTTGGCACCCCACCAACATAAACGCTAGTCTCTCCAAAGAGGGCAGGACAAGGACAGTATAATCCCTGGCTTTATGAGTATAGTTGAGGCTGCATTCTAGTGCCTGGATTATGGAGCAGATAAGGACCTGGTCCTGCTCTCACCCAAAGGAGCTCTCATAAGAATATAAGAATGGCCATACTGGGTCCACTAAGCCCAGTATCCCATCTCTGGGGACTTGGCACAGATGCTTTAAGGGTAGAATATGAGAATAAGGTATTTATCCTGCAATCCCTCTCCTTTTTTTCACTCACAGTTTCTGGTAGTCAGAGGGTTAGGGACATGATAAGCATGAAACTGCAACCCTTGAACATCTTGGGTATAGCCATTGATGGACCTTCTTCTTTTGTTCCATTGTTAGACAACTGCGTTTTTGGAACTTGGGATTTGGTTTCTAATCTTGGTTCCCAGTGTACATTTTATAGGTCAGTTGTATCTATAAAGTAGTTGTGTATTCATTACAATAGGGTTCATTTCTCAACATTTACTGAATAAGAAGAAGAGAGATATTCTATAGAAACCATTCAAAGGATGCTGAACAAAATGTACTTTTTGTTGCTATAAACAGGGATCCTAGAAATCTGTTCGCCACTGAAAAACATGGAATTTGTGTTTTTACAGAGAATCTTTCATTTTTACCTTTTGTGAAAAAATAAAAACATATATTAACTATTAATTACATTTTACTGAAAGTACCACTGTCACTTATTCAGTGCACACAACCTCTTGTGGTTGATTTTTGAATGCACTTTAAATATACATAGCTAAACACTCCAATAAATCGCTTCCGGTATATAGAGGTTACTCAATGGCATATACGGGTTTGTCTTTGAATGCAACTCATATTTCACTTAAGCCCCCATAGGGGATTAAAGTTATGAAAAGATGCCAAAAACTTTAAAAATCACCCCTAAACACTGTCACCAAGTTTGGCACGGACAAATTTCACATTCATGGTAATGTGCTGTTCTGTACTGTATGTAGCAATGTATGATTATGTTCAGTGGCAGATAACTGTAGAAAACATGGAAAGTACTAAACAGATTTGGTATATGTAAGAAATATAAATGGCAATTAGTAGTGTATGGGGGTACTGCTCATCATAAAGATCATTATCAGTTTGACAGGTCACATGGGGTACTATGTTACCAGAAGTCCCATCCTCCCCGCCTGTTTCTTGTACTGGAAGTCCCACCTTTGGGCGGAAGTGATGTGAAAGGCAGACGTGACATGGGAGGGGTCAGAAGTGATGTGGAAGCAGATAATGCTTATGGGTCAGGGCAGGGGATGGGTCCTATGCCCCTCCCTGAACCTGGAAGGACCTTACGTTTCAGTCCAGGATAGGCTGCCGTTTCCGGGGTAGGGTGATTTGCTGAATGGGAATCATGTGAAGGCTGACCGAGCCGAACCAATAGATGGTGTTGTCATCCTAGTACACTCCATTATGGAGAAACACTGAGCAATAGGTAGCTGTTTCTGGGGCAGGGCAACTTGCAGAAAGGGGGTCATGTGACCCATCCCAGAACACCTCCCATAGCCCTTGACCAATCCCCATAGAGGATTGCATTAGCGCTGCCCATGGGTTGTACAGCGGCGCATAAAAAGCCACCATTTTCTGAGGGTTCACCATTTTCTGAATACTCTACTGAACACTAAACCCATCATTACAAACATACACAGTAAAAACCCAGATGGCTTACCTCGGTGGCGCTAGCCCCTTTGTTCTTTATAAGTAAGTTCTATTCTAGTTTGAAAAGTGGTGAAACCTCAGAGGCAGGCAATGAGCCCATGGATACGCAGCAGGTCCCACCTGCACCCACAGAAGACCCAGTGTGTGGGGATCAGGGGATTATGGGGAGGTACAAGGCACAAGGAAGGGAGACAGCGAACCACACGCACTAAGTTAGGGGAAAGCAGCAGGGTTGTGCTGGGAAAACAAGCCCTCAGAGTGGAATAGGGATATGAGGATGATAATTCCCCAGCCTGATTCATCACAGGGCACTGGGCTATGTGCACACCCTAGCGCCACTTATGCTACCACACACACACAGAAGGGCTGGGGAGGAAGGGAAGTGTTCAGGGAGGAGTGTCGGGTAGGGGTGTTCACAACCCAGGAGGGGAAGGGGTAGGAAGGAACTCGTATCCACAGGAAGGGCCCAGGATAAAGTGCTCCCCAAGAATCCCTAGAGAATACAAACTTACCTAGTCCCACGTTACACAAGCTCCCAGTCACCCGTCTCAAGCACTCACCACACTCACTCTCCTAGCACGCAGAATCCCACAAGACCGCTACTCAATCCATGCAACAATAGGGGAGGGGCAGTCGCACGGGCACGGAGGCTCCGATCACCAGCAGCAATACAGCAACAGTGGGCAGTTTTTATATTATGCCTCTGGGCAGTGTCGCAGACGCTCTGAGCGGCACAGCATCCGGGGCGTGGCTTCTGTTGTCCGTGTTTTGCTTCTGGCCCTGCCCCCTGGATTGCCGCCTGTGTAGGGAGGCAGCGCGGGGCTCCCTGGTACATCGTGCTGTGGGGCGCCTTGCTGGGCTGCCGCTTCTGGAAGTATTGAGGTCCTGGTCTGGTCTGGCGCCAGGAGCAAGGTGGGGGCCTCTAGTCATGAATCCTGTGCCAGGGAGCAGGGGGTGTTCTGGGTCCGGTGGGAGTGGTGGAGCTTGTACCCCCCTGCCACAGGTCTGACACAGTGCTAGGTTCTACACAAGGATGATGGTGCTGTGAGGGATGAAGAGGTTAAAATAGACATAGGCTCTGATATATCTTTTTTTCTTTATTTCATCAGGTAAATGTTGAGCTTGTAAAGACTTGAAAACCAGAGGCCCCACCTCTCCCTCACTCCATGAGTGCCCCCCCACCTGTCAGTCTCTCGGCCAGGGGAAATGAAGGAGGGGGAGGGCCCCTCCGCCTCTCTCCGAGCTTTCCCCTGACTAGCGCACTGCCACCAGACCGGGCCAGGGAGCGCCCCTTGAGCCGGGGAGTGCCCCTAGGCCCTTCAGCCACCAGCAGTGGGAAGAAAAGGGCCCCACCTTTGTTCCCTGCCCTGGGCCCCGCATATACTATGGACGGCCCTGCCAAAAAGTGAACCCCTAGCAGGATAAAGTGTACAAGATTGAGAAAGTGTTGGCTACCAAGGCAAAAGGAAGAGACAAGCAGTGTCTGGTGAAGTGGCTAGGTTGGCCTTCTAAATTTAACCACTGGGTAAATGCTTTTCAACTCAGCAAAGCTTAATCATGGAGGACAGTGGATTTTACATCACCCTACCCAGTAACGCGGCCGCCTGGGTAATGTTTCCTCACTATACAAGTGCTGCATTCACAATACAGTTAGCTAGGGCTTTGGACCTACCTGGACTGTGGGAAGTGGGGTTTGCTGAAATTCAGTATCTGCACAACTGGAACAATATAGGCATGCTACCCCTTTTAAAATCACCCTTAGAAAAAGAAAATGGGAATACGCTTTACCCAGAAGATGTTACTTGAGCGTACCTGAAATACTAACACATATAAACAGAATATTAGCTAACGATAGCAAAGCACCCAATGCGAGTTTGAGCTATGACCATGTGGCTAGAAAAATCAAACTTGTAGCCTCAAGGCCAGCCATGTTCAGCACACATGGAGATCTGACCTATATACTGGAGGCAAAACCTGATGCTAAAGCCCAACAGTTTCCCTACACAGGCAACATTACGGTGGGGTTTAACTCTTTGTACCTGTACACTGATATGGTGGAGCATCAGATTGTGGGACACTTTTATGTACCTCTATTGTGCAGTGTTCCTGTGCGAGGGAACAGCAACGAGTTTGTTATTATCACCTACGACAAGCCTCACTATGTGCTTGTCAGTAAGCAAAGGTGTTCCTTCTCTCGTAAACTTGGTATGTTTCAACAAAGTCAAAGCTGTGTCTCCTGTACTGCCATGTTTCTCAATAATGTGTCCCTTGTGGGGTTTAAAAAGTAACCATGACCCAAGTTTGTTACTATTTGTCCATCACTTTGACCACATGCAGTCCCTCCTCTCCTCTCTCCACTGGCTTCCCCTTCCTGAACAAATCCTGCACAAGCTCCTAGTCTTCACCTATAAAGCTCTTCACAACCTTGCTTCCCCCCTACTTCTCTGCACTAATTTCCCTCCAGGCTGCAGACTGTGAACTCCGCTCCTCTTCTGTCCCCTCTCTCGCCCTCCCACATCTCCCCTGCTCCCCTAACCGCCTTCGTCCCTTCTCCCTAGCTGCCCCCCATGCCTGGAACTCCCTCCATGCCCACATCCACCTCGCCCCCTCCCTTTTTACCTTCAGATTCCTCCTCAAGACCCACCTCTTTCGCTCTGTCCTCTACGACTCCTCACTCTCCTCTCCTAACTCCTGCTGATACCTACCATCCAGTACAACCAGTTAGCTGAGACCTGCGTACTCATATCCTCACCACATGGACGAGCCAGCCATCATTCTCAATGTAACCAAGTCAAGCATGTGCACCTGAGACCTTGCACCTTCATGAATGTTACACTCCTTGTCTCTCCCTCTGTTCCCCTTCCTTCGTCTCCTCTCCCCCCTCCCCCCCATCACTCGGATTGTGAGCCCTAGGGCAGAGACTGTGCCTATTTCATTACTTTGTAAAGCACCAGGTACATTGCTTGCACTATATAAATGCTTAATAATAATAACAATAATACTATCACCTACAACAAGCCTCACTATGTGCCTATCAGTAAGCACCACGTTGACACCAGTACTATTGAAATAAAGACGGACCACGACAAATACATGTCATTTTGTTTTGGTTATGTGGTCATGAAACTACATCTGCACCCCTGTAAAGCACAAAGTTTTTAAGATGATCATTGTAAAAAATAATGGGATTCCAGCTATCTACAGAAACTATTACAAAGCCCAAGCCGGATATGCCCTCCCAGGTTTTCACGGAGCTCCAGTGATGTATGGGGCAGGCATAGGGGGGGTATTCCACAGTCTCTTTCAAAAAGAAGTTCTTCTTATAAGAAGGGGGTTTAAGCTGATTAAACTCCATGCCAGAACAGCCACCCAGAATATAGCCAAGGATGTGGTGGGTCACGACACTTGGACTGTAATGGAGAAAGTCACCCCCTATGCCCTGCAGAAGGGTTCAAGGTGTACGTATATAAAGAGAAGAAAAGGGTTTAAGAGAAAGCACCCATGCACGCGGCGAGTAATACCACCTCGTGCCTTTAAAAGAAAGGCTCTGCAGAGGGGGCCCCATCAGAAGCGGAGGAAGGTCATGCGAATCCAATGCTCCACCATATCAGTGTACAGGTACAAAGAGTTAAACCCCACTGTAATGTTGCCTGTGTAGGGAAACTGTTGGGTCCTAGCATTGGGTTTTGTCCCCAGTATATAGGCAGATCTCCACGTGTGCTGAACATGGCTGGCCCTGAGGCTACAAGTTTGATTTTTCTAGCCACACGGTCATAGCTGAAACTCGCATTGGGTGCTTCGCTATCGTTAGCTAATATTCTGTTTATATGCATTAGTATTTCAGGTACACTCGAGTAATGTCCTCTGGGTAAAGCGTATTCCCATTTTCTTTTTCTAAGAGTGATTTCATAAGGGGTAGCATGCCTATATTGTCCTGTATTGAAGTCAATAGGAACTCAAAACATTTTCAGTAACATAGCTAATGTTCCACAGATGAAGGGACATTTTATTTATTTCATCTCAAAAACTTATTACCTCACCCCTCCTGCCACAGGCAGCTCAGGGCAGCTTACAACAATAAAAACTATTAAAACAGTTAAAAGACATTAAAAAGAGAAAACAAATAAAACAACCGCCCCTTACCCCACCACCTACCCCCCACTCATCACCCCTCTCCCCTGCCAAACACCTCGCAGAACAGCCAGGTCTTGCAAATTTCCTGCCAGGCCCCCACCGGAAGGGAGTTCCATAGGTGTGGCACAGTCACTAAGAACACCCTCTCCTGCGTAACCACCTGAGAAACTCAGGGGACCTCGAGCAGGGCACCCCCGGACAACCGCAGGGGCCAATCCAGGACACGGGGAGTGAGGCGGTCTCACAGATAGGCAGGGACCAGACCATTTAGGGCTTTATAGGTTTAAACCAACACCTTGAATTGGGCCCAGAAAACCACCAGCAGCCAGTGCAGAGAACGGAGCACTGGTGTAATATGCTCCCGGCGGCCCAGTCCCACTAGGAGATGGGCCACTGCATTCTGCACCAGCTGCAATTTCTGAGCCATCACCATGAGTAGCCCCACATAGAGTGCGTTACAGTAGTCTAGTCGAGAGGTGATGAAATCATGGATGACTGTAGCCAGGTCAGAGTCCGAAACCAGGTGCAACTGGCGGAAAGCACGCCTCGCCACAGCCTCCACCTGGAGATCCAAGCGGAGCTGCTCATTGAGGTGCTCCCCTAGACTCCGTACCTGTGAGGTCAATGGAGGACAGACCCCATCAATAATGGGGGTCACCAATTCCATCACCTTACCCACTAACATCACCTCAGTCTTGTCAGGATTCAGCTGCAGTCGATTAGCCCTCATCCAATCCCTCACAGCCGCCAGACACCAAGGAAGCACCAAGACTGCCGGGCCTGGGTCTGTTGAAAAAGAGAGGTACAGTTGGATGTCATCAGCATATTGATGACCCAGTACACCGAACCCCCCTAATCACCTTGCCGAGCAGCTGCATATACATGTTGAACACAAGAGGGGATAGAACAGAACCCTGTGGAACTCCACACGAGAGGTCTCAGTATGATGAAAAACAGTCCCCGAGAACCACCCGCTGGGTTCTTCCAGTCAGGAACGAGTGGAACCATTCAAGAACAATCCCGCCCACTCCTGCACAGTCCCGCAGATGCACCAACTTCTCATGATCAACGGTATCAAATGCAGCCAATAGATCTAACAGGATCAGCAGGGTCAAATGACCCCGATCCATATCTCGATGCAGGTCATCTACCAAAGCCACAAGCACAGTCTCAGTGCCATAACCCGGACGAAAGCCGGACGGACAATGATCAAGAAAACTGACGTGATCAAGATGCCCCTGCAGCTGCCAAACCACTACCCATTCAATAACTTTCCCTAAAAAGGGAAGGTTAGAGACAGGCCGATAGCTGGAAGGGGAGCCAGCATCAAGCAATGGTTTCTTGAGCAGAGGCCGCACCACTGCCTCCTTGAGACAGCCCGGCACTCTGCCCTCCCACAGGGAGGCGTTGACCACCCCAGCCAGCAACGGCCCCATTGTCTCCCAGAAGATCTTAACCAGCCAGGACGGGCAAGGGTCTAATTCACAAGAAGTGGCCCTGACTGCCCCAAGAACATCCACCGCATCGGCGGGCGTCACTGACTGAAACTGATCCCAGAAAACTGTACATGACAGGGTTTCCATAACCTCTGGTTCTCCTAGTGTAATAAATGCTGCATCAAAAGCATGGTGAATAAGAGTGATTTTGTCCACAAAATAATCCACAACCATGTCACAGCAGGCAGTAGATGACTCCACTCCAAGGTTGAGGGAGGCCAGACTGACCAGCCCCCGCACTACCCAGAACTGCTCCGCTGGATGGAATTTTGCAGACACTGTGAGGTCAGCAAAGAACTCTCTCTTTGCTGCCCGCATAGCCACAGCATAGGCTTGTAAACTGGCTCTATGTCGCAATCTATCAGCTTCAGCAAGCGAACAACGCCACCATCACTCCAACCGCCGCCCATCCCTCCATGACAAGGGCACAGCTGATATGTGGTGGCACAATTGTATAGGTACAGGACACCAGTATTTTATTTTATATTTTTAAATATAGTAAGTACAGTTGAAATTTGTGATATTTAACAATGGAAATAAAAAGGGTGGAGTGGAATAATGAAGAGAGGGGTGAGGGCACAGACCCCCGTTAATTATTCCACTACTCTTGATAATCCAGTTGCTGATTAAGCCACCTAACTTTATCTAAGAAACCATTGTTATTTTACCCCCTTTCTCTCTTCCTTTCCACCCCCTCATATTGTCTCCCTGGTGGTACTTGCACTTCCTCCAGACATTACTCTTCCTTGTGCATGTAGATTATGAGGAAAATAATAGTAACTGTGTAATCACCTACTATTTTTTTCCATAGGAGTCTGCTTCACTTAGGGCACAGAATGGTCACACAAGGAGGTCAGAAGTAAGGTTACACAGACAACCATAGGTCTCTCTTTGCCTAATTTTCCAGTGCTTAACTTTGCAACCTAAATTACATGCTTTTAACTTTTGTGCATGCATGAAGTACTATATATATATTGACAAAATATATATATTAGTAAGTGTGTGTGTGTGTGTGTGTGTGTGTGTGTGTGTGTGTGTAAAAGGTTACAAATGTATTAATATTCCTCCTTTGTGTCACACTCACTCCCACATTAATTTCCTTTCCCAGATACTTCTCTTCTTGCTAAGTGATAGGTTTATCAGGAAGCTGGAGGTTGACAGGTTACTGTTTTGAACAAACAGCCTAAAGGTCATTTCAGACGTTAGCTCTGACAGTTTTGCTAGTCCCCTATGAAAGTTGTAACTCTTAAGACCAAATAAGTAAATAATATGCACGATACAGACAAAGACTGAATCCAGTCACATCCCACTCTCCCCACAGAGCAACCTGCTGCAGTAGATTCGGGAAGGAAAACCACTTAGACTAGCTTCTTCCACAGTGTCTCCTCTGAATTTTTCCCCAGCAGGATGGGGGTTGCCTCACTGAGAAAAAACAGGAGATTGAACCCCCTCCCCAGCAATGTAGCTCTTCCATTGATGTCTGTTCAGTGCCAGGGGGAATCTGCCTAACCCTGGCTCATTCAATTGGAGCTGATGTGCATCCACATGCAGAGGTAGCACAGCCACCCTATGCAGCCCTAGCTCACCCTGATCCAGCCGCAGAGCTTACTGGTGGTGGGGGCACCTACAGTTTCCCACCCTTCAATGTTTCCCACCCTAGGCGGCCACCTGTGTCGCCTATATGGTAATGCCAGCCCTGTCCACACGAGCTCCTTCTTCTCTCAGCACCAGACATAGCCCAACACCTCTTTTAAAAGGAGTATCTCCAGAGTTTTAATTTGTAAAACATAACAATTTTTTAAAAAACAAAAAACCCCTACAGGTGCCAGGACTCAAACCTGCCCCAGAAGGCCCACCTTTGGGCCCTGGAAACCTTCAGAAGGGCTTAGTGGAGCTGTCCTGCCAAGTCCAGGACCCCCACACCATGTGTTACATTCTCACCACTCCATTTTTGTCATCCATTGCTCAGGACTGGATCACGTTTGATAGGAGCTGGCACTGCTGCCACCACCAGTCAGTTGTTCGATAGCAAAACTTCCTAGACCCTGTCAAGCCCTGGCACAAAAGAAGCCTTGGGTGTTCATTCCACACCACAGCACAGAGAGAGGTTGCAGGAGACAGAGGCCGCTTTTATACGAGCCGCTGAAAAGCGCCTCCTGTGTCCCACGTTGAGAGAAAAGCCACAGGAGGTGTGTACATGCTCCCCGCGCTGCTGGAAGTGACGTGGTCCACTGCCGATAATGGGGAGCACGTCACTTCCAGCAGCGCAGGGAGCATGTAAACACTCCCCATGCGGCTTTTCTCTCAACACAGGAGGCGCTTTTCAGCACCTCGTATAAAAGCGGCCTTAGGGTGAAAATGAACCAGAAGATGAGCCCACATTAGCACCCACCAGGTGTGTGTTTGCTTGCCCTATTAAGTGTTCACCCGCACACACAGCCCCCACTCTCTCCCCACTCATGACATTGTCCAAGGACACTGTGGGTTCACCATGCAGACCAGTGTGCGCTAATGCACACCCACGCATCCGCCTCCCGTCTATTAGGTTCACCTGCAGCCTCATCCGCATCCAGGTCCTCCAGCACCATAGAATCATGCCTAACGTGGCTGCTAGAGGAGGAGAACCCGAGGGTGAGAGAGAGCTCTGATGGAAAGGGTGGTCACAGCCAGTGAAGAAGCCTTCTGTTGCTGTGAACACCCTTTGTATCAGAAGCTACGCTCACGGCAACAGGAGAAGGTCCTTCCTGTACTCCCACTCTCTCCTCTCGCAGCTTCTTCACAGCTGATCACTGATCACGTGCTCAGCCGACTGCAAGAAAGAAATCAGCTGGGAAGCAGCTGCAAAAGGATTGGGGAGGGGGGTGTTCAGGAAGGACTTTCTCCTCTTGTAGCCACCTGAGCACACGAGTGCTGCTTCTCCTGCAAAGGGGCGGGGGTGGGAGGGGGGAGAGGTCACAGCCAGGGAAAAAACTGACCCCCTCTTTCCATCAGAGCCAGTTGCGGCTACCCCATGAAATACAGGCACTGGCAGGGGGCTACCCCTTTATTAGCTCTACATACTAAAAAATGTGAGTGGGAACTGCACGGACCAAACAGAGACTTCAGTGGACTATTGTCTCGTTTACACATCCTTAATGCACCATCCGAGCATGATTGAGTGGAGGAGGTGGAGGAGTGGGTCTGGTACAATTTGTTTTTATACAACAAACCTATTTATATGTTGCCATTTTCAGTTTTAGTGAGCCATTTAAACTTTTTTACTCATACTAATGTCCTGATACTGCAGCTGCTACAGATTTTTTAAAATTTATTTATTTATTTTTAAACACAACTATTTGTTGAAGCCTGTGAAAGCTGTATGCTGTTGTTGGGCAGACTGAGTCAGTGGGGTCAAGGTTCAACACTGACATTGTTCACTTACATAACTGTCTCTACCCTGTTCCACCAACAAATGTGTAGCCCACAAACCACTTACACCAGAATAGCCCCATTGAAATTCTGTGGCCAGGCACTGACAGACATCCAATATCTTATGAAGCACTAGACAGAGTGTTTGTAAACGTTCACATGCTAGGTCCCCACTGGACCACAATCCTTTAGAGCAGAGGAGTAAAACAGAATTGCCAAGTAATTATGACATCATAGTAGCTAGCTAGTTGTTCCGTCTCCTGATGAGATTACAACCTATATAAAACCCTCCTCCCTTTCCCATCCCTGGCCAACTACTAGTATTTTAAATCCTTCTGGCAGGGCTTTCAGGCCAAGGTGTGGAACATAAACAGTGATGGTCATATTAATAATTAGGTTGGAATGCAGCAAACCACAATTCAGCCCAATTAACTAATTAATGCTTTGGTAACAGAATAATTTAGAGACTTAGAGACTTAACTTAGAGACTTTATTTTTTTTAATTAATAAAAATATCCTAGCAGCAACAAAAGTCAACAATTGTGTTGTATAAACCAGTATTGTTCTTCTGCAGCAAGATAGTAATTGATTGATTAATCGATTAGAAACACCACAACTAATCAACTAAAAATTATCTGCAGCGGACAGCCTTCCTAACAAATAATCTCCTGTCTATCAAAAGGGAATATAGATGCATGTTCTTAACACTGGGGCGAAGTTTGATTACATCAGTACTACTGCATCAGTACTACTGCAATGCGCTCTACATGGGGCTTCCCTTGTTCCTGGTTCAGAGGCTGCAGCTAGTGCAGAATGCGGCGGCTCATCTCCTTATGGGGCTGGGTCGTCGGGAGCATATTACACCTGTGCTCAGGGCTCTGCACTGGTTGCTGACAGCGTGCCGAGCCAGGTTCAAGGTTTTGGTGTTGATCTATAAAGCCCTTCATGGTCTGGGCCCCTCATACCTCAGGGACCACCTCGCCCTCCGCGCCCCAGAACGGCTCCTTCGGTCCGCTGGGGGTGCCTTCTTGGAGGTCCCCCGTGTTAAGCGGGAGGCCACAATGGAGAGGGCATTCTCAGTGGCCGGGCCACGCCTTTGGAACTCCCTTCCGGAGGAAGCCCGCCTGGCCCCAAGCCTGTTGACATTCCGGCGAAGTTGTAAGACCTGGCTGTTCGCCCAGGCCTTTGGGGAGGGTGGGGTAAGGATTTTAGCTCCCCTACCTTATTTATTGTTTAAATGGAAGTCCCGGGCCCTGTTTTAATAATTTTATATATGATTACTATTATTATGGATGTTTTTTAATTGTTTTTATGTGTTGTATTTTTATTGTTGGAAGCCGCCCTGAGCTGTTCACAGGAGGGGCGGGGTACAAATCCATAAAATAAAATATAATTATAATTATAATAAAATAAATACTACTCTCTGGGCTTGTGATGTAACAGAAATACACTGGGAGTGTTTTTACGTGGACATTATCCTGGGCAGACTAATCGAGTTTATTATTCCATGCTATCCGTTTAGACAGACATTTCTATTTCAGATTGAAATTTTAGCCGGGATAACATACAAACCAGTTAATACATTTTAACACTAGCACAGATGAATGGGAATCCCATGGTGCATTGCGTTCTGTACTTCCGCTATGATTTCTGGGATTGATCTGCTGTGCATTATGAGTGCCATTCTTTATATATAAGACCCTATCACCTGCAAATTGCAAAAATGTATCATTTGAAGTGAAGGGACCTCTGACTATGAGGTTCTTGGAAAGTTCACAGTACACATCCATGTTACGGTGCATATGAGACCATAGAGATGGCCCTGGGTAGAGAAGCTGTCTGATCTTGCTAGCACTCTCTGTGATCGGTTTAAGCTCAGCTCGGACTTATTGTTTGCATGGACCTAAACTCGGGCTTATTTTAACCCAGGACTAATAAACCCTTGAAAAAGAGGTTTTATATGCATGGAGGTATTTGTAACCCCAGACTTGTTATACCAGAAAATCTCATTTAAACGGACTTTTAAGCACAGGATAAGAAAAATAAACCTGGACTCAGTGTCTGTGTAAAAATACCCTGAGTTAGACTGAACCCAGGTGGTTTGCATGGACCTCTACTTTTTTGAACCCTTTCCTATGGGTCTCGGTAGGGATTAATTTTTTCTTCCATTTTATTTAGCCTTTAGATGAAACTCATACAGTACCTACTGTAGGACAAGATGGACTTAAATGTCAACAACATAGACAGCACAATCTTCTGGCTGTTCAGATTCCTAGGAGACAACAGAACCTTGCTGAAGGATAACTGAAAGCGAATGATGGAAAAGATACTTACAACCATGGGAGTAAATTAATGGAGGTGCAGGGGACACATCCCCCACAAACTCCCTTCCCCCACAATTCTAGCGAGGGGGCATAGCTTATGTCAGCCAGTATCCCCTCCCCACCCCCAAAAAATTTTTTAGCTCAAAGTTATTTGCATGCTTTACAACAGGCTGATCACAATATAGCACCAGGAGCCTCCACCCTTGGCCCATCAAGTCATTTTACAACCTCTATGCCTATAGTCTTCCGGGCCCAATTCAAGGTGTTGGTTCTTACCTATAAAGCCCTATATGGCCTAGCTCCTAGTTAATTACAGGACCGGCTCACCACCCCGGAGCCTGGATCGGCCCCTGCAGTCAGCTGAGAGTGCTCTCCTCTAAGTCCCCCGTGTATGTCGGGTGGTGACCCCAAGACTATGGAACTCTCTCCCGGCAGATGTCCACTTGTCCCCGGATCGGCCCTCCTTTTGGAAGAAATGTAAGACCTGACTGTTTCGGCAGACGTTTGGTGAGGGAGAAGGGTGAGGGGTGGGGGATTGGGGGGGAGGTGGATTTTATCCTCGATACTGTGGATTGTTTTATATTTGATGTTGAATTTTATTGATGTTTTTATGTTTTATTTTATATTGTAATCCACCCCGGGCTGCCTGTGGCAGGATGGGGTGGGGTAGTAAGAATTTAAAATAAATACATAAATAAATATAAATAAATAAACTGTTCACATTGCTTTGAGATACAGAGAGCTAGAGATTTGAAAAACTCAATCAATCAATCAATCAATCAATCAATAATAGTTTATTGTTTACGCCGTAGCCATAACAAATTCCAGAACACAACATACAACAGATGTAATAACCAAATATAAATACAACATATAAAACCGACTCATGTCATATCTACCCATAAATCATAGTCTAATAAATGAGTATATTAATAAATAAATAAGTAATTTAAATACTTTATATATAACAATCAGCTTCCCCACACATGATATCCTCATTTCCACTGATCAAAACATATCCATCTAGTGGCATCGGAGCAAATTGATTCTCTATGTCAGTAACCACTATTGTTACCCAAGTTAAACACATGATATTGCCTTGCTCTTCCGTGGGGGTTACTATGACAGAGCTTGTCCCCTGTAACATCCTAATTATCATCTTAACAATAGCCCAAAATTTACATTACCATATTGGTCTGAAATATACCGGGAGGTGTCTAGCAGTTACTAACAATAGTAGCCTTTTTATTATGGAGTCAAATGGCTCTCTTAACATCCGGTACTCGGCAGCCTCCTCTGCTCTCGCCTTATAAGACAATTATACTTTATGTACAAATATATTACAAATAAACCGGCTGACCATCCTGGTTTCCCAACTGAGCCTCTCTTAATTGTACAAAGAGCAGGCAAAATTTTGAAACCGCTCTTGCCATTTCAGAGTCTGCGCAATTCAGCAACTTCGTTACCGCTAGCCCAGGGTCTACTCCCTCAGTAATATATTTGCCCACAAGGGATTGTCTAGGGCCATTGAGAGCTGGGCAGCGGAGGAGAATATGACTTGCTATATTAATTTCTGACCTGTCACACAACTGGCATAACCTCTTTGCTCTAGGGGTACCTTTATAGCGTCCCTCCACCAGAGCAGATGGATATACATTGCATCGAAAGTGGGTGAAAATCCATCATTGTTTATAGTTCTGCCATTTAAATAAATAGCTGTTCTCCAGATCAGAATGACAGGCCAGTGGATAATCTGGTGCAACACTCTGGTCTGATAACAAGGCTGCCTCATTCTGCACCTCCTTGTCTAACAATCTCCTCTGGATGAGGAACAATGCTCCCTTACAACCCAGATGACCTAAGGCTGCTTTGGAGAACCCCAAAAGTTTTACTTCCATTTCCACCTGATCTGCCCACCGGCTATGAAGCCCAGCCCTCATGGACTGGGCCACAAGAGAGTCATCCTGAGGGGGAAAAAGAGCCACCCTCAGTCAAAAGCTCACAAGTGACTTAATAGCCCATGACCTAATGGTATTTGCAGTTTCATGCCTCAGGATAACCAGAGGCGTACCCCTAGGCACCCCAAGAATGGACCGCAAAGCCTGATTCTGAATTATTTCTAAGCGATCCAAAAAAGATAGACCCCAGACAGAAATAGCATATAAGCCCTGAGTGATAACTTTAGCTCGAAAAATTTGTAGAGCCGGCAGCGCCAGTCTCCCTCCCTGAGTATAAAAAAAACTGAGGATGACTGCCGACGCACTCCTTGCTTGTGTTACCACAGCCTTAAAGTGTGGCTTCCAACTCCGAGTGGAGGACAGAATCACTCCCAGGTACTTGAACTGGCTGACTTGCTCTATGGGGTTGCCCCCAATCTGCCAACGATGTTTTTTTATTTTCCCCTGCCTCCCCATAACCATAACCTTGGTCTTTGTGAAATTGATTTTTAATCCTTCCTTTTCACAATAATCCCCAAACCTCTGCATTAATCGTCTCAGCCCTACCAAATATTGAGAAAGCAGGACCGTGTCATTGGCATACAATAAAGCCGGAACTTCTCTCATGCCAATTCAGGGAGCGTGGGTATCGACATTTCTCAAAAAGGGGACCACATCATTTAGAAAAAAGTTGAACAACACAGGAGCCAATAGGCACCCTTGCCTAACCCCTCTATCTACGGCAACCTCTCCTGAAAGCCTTTGACCCGAGCGAATACAGATCTTATTGTTACTATGGATCTTAATAAGTAAAAAGAGCAGCTGACGGTCGATGGAAGTACCGCTCAATTTAGTCCAGAGCCTTCCTCTATCTATTGAGTCAAAGGCCATGAATAAGTCTATGAAACATAAATATAATTTCCCCTGATTTATAACATACTTATCCATGAGAAGGGAAAGGACAAAGATCTGGTCAACCGTCGATTTCCCACTCTGAAACCCGACCTGTTCTGGCTCAATTATATGCGTTTCTTCCAGCCAAACTCTCAATTTCCCTAGCAAAAATTGGGTATACAATTTCCTGATATTACTCGGGAGGAAGATAGGTCGGTAATTCCCAGGAAGGGAAGGATCCCCCTTCTTAAATATTGGAACAACTATCCCATTCAGCCATGCTTTGGGTATTGTCCCCGAGGAATTTATAGTGGAAAAAAGTGGAGCCAGAAAACTTGCCCACCACTCAGGGTCAGATTTCAAGAGCTCAGATGGGACAAAATCCTCCCCGGGCGCTTTCCCAGCCTTCAGCTTCGTAATTAAGGCTATGATTTTGTCCTTGGAGACAGGAGTCCACTCCGGTAAACTATCCCGAGCTGGTAACGGGGTAACCCCATCTCTGGGGGAGGAAAAAATCCCATGAAAAACTCCACTCTCTTCTATCCTTGTCTCATTCTGATGGATTTTGATTTGGCTTCAACAATCTCCATTTGAGATTTCTAACCTAAGCTCCTTGGCCTGTGCCATGTACCTAGAAAGGGAAATTCCAGTTGCTTGCTGTAGAATGCAGAGAACTCACCTAGGGGGGCCGTGTTGGGGAACCAAGAGCTCTCATCGCCCCAGTGGCCTTCTTCCTTCACTTGCATTCTGCTGGACACAGTCAAATTCAGGATTTGGGCCCCAAGTTTTATAGAAGCAGCTTACGTTACCAGAATTACTGCCTCACTTCCATGTTTAGGACTATCCAGACATACTTGTAAGAAATATAATTGCTATCTAGTTATATTTGTAAAATTTTGATGACAGTAGAAATATCAATATAGACAGATTTTAAGCCATATGGTGAACTGAGGCATGGGTCTAGAAAATGAGCTTCATCCCACCAAAAGGGACACTGCTAACTCTCTGTAGATTCATATAGCCAGTAACCTGAAAGACCATGTATTAAAAGTTCTCCACAGGAAACCTTGCAGTTTTCTGTCATGGCACATCCAAAGTTATCTGGCTGTCAACCAGTTCTGACACCATAATAATGAATGACTCCTGTCCATTTGCCCTATAAAGGTCCAAATTGTCTGAAAATGATGCCGATATATATAGAATCATTTTAAAAGGCAAGCCTAAATGGACTAAGGAAAAAATATATTGAAAATATTGCTAAAATATGAGTCAAAATTATTTTATAGACAATAAAATGTTTCTAAAAGTGCAAATTCTTGTCCTTGTGGGTTGTTTTATGCATTAAAACATTTTACAATTATGATCAGTTAAACAGATAATGTCCATGAAATTAACCTGATAGTAACTATAGAGTCAGGTATTAGGGATGGACGAACGCGGTTTGGAAGTTCGGAGTTTGGCCCGAACTCAGCATGTTTGGACGACCGAATTCAAACCTACTAAACTGAACCTGATTCTGAACTCTGAAACGACCGAACAGTTTGGTCAGTTCAGATCGCTGAACTGACCAAATTCACTGACTGAATTGGGTTGTTCGGGTGGGAGAAACGTGACCACAGCCAGTTGGTGACCCAGTGCCTGACACAGGCAGGCACCAGGGGTGGAGAGGCTTGGAGTAGCAGCCAGCCTGCCCAATCACCATCCCTTTTCACCTCAGACCACTAGCTAGGCTGCATGGAGCCAATGGGGCTTGCAGTGAGGCGGGCGCAGCAAGTAACAAAACTCATTGCCCTCCCCCCTGCCAACACCTTCTGAGCTAGTCACTGTTCCTGAACAGCAGGCGTTTCAGAAGGCTCCCTCTCCCAGCAGTTTTGTTCTCCTCAATCCATTGCAATCCTCCTCCTANTGATGAACTTTCCAATCAAGTACTGCGAGGAAGAGAAACTCAGCCAGCTCTTCCTCCAGGTATGTGATGTATCTATCATTAACTGTGAGGGCCTTGAATACAGACTGGTGATTGCCTATCTATTAGGATCGACTGACACATGTTCAACTGACGTTCACATGTAATCCTTCTCCACTTCGGCCTTCAAAGTTCTCCAGCCCCAGAACCCACCATCAGGGTTCTGGGGCCTATGTTACAGGCAGGGAGGGCTGTCTATCCACTGTATCTAGAAGCTGCCACTCTAGCCCCAGGACCCACCATCAGGGTTCTGGGGCCCGGCATTCCACTCACAGAAAGCCATCTTTCTATCCACATTCTATCTGTCTTTCTATCCACTGTATCTAGAAGCTTGCCTTTGGACGATTTGGAGCTGGCCCAGAATGAACCTGTACCCGGCTACCTTTCAATTGGCTGCGAGAAACGGAGGCTATCGGCGATCGCCCATCCCTTCGCAACAACGCTTGCCTATCTTTTAGGATCGACTGTTCGTGTTCGCACATCCCTACAGATAACATTCCAAATCCTCTCCTCTTTGCAGATTTGACCGATGACGCATATCTGGTTGTGCAACCTGCATTCCATGCTGAGTTCCTTGAGGATTTCTGCAGTGATGACGTATGCTTGCCTTCTGATGATTTGGAGCTCGCCCTGGATGATCTCAATCCTAAAAGAATCTTAAACTTCTCCGACAGTCCAAGATCCTTGTTCTGTGGCTTTGCCATGGGTTACCCAAAAAGTGCAAGGGAACTTCAAACCTCTCCAGCCAGCAGGCACCTGCCCCTGCCCAGCCCCCTTACCCCTGTCCCCTCATGAAATGGAGACTATCGGCAATCACCCGTCCCTTCACAACAACGCTCGCCTATTTCTTAGGATCGACTGTCTAAGAGATCCTTGGCCTTTATGCTATCCATGCCAAGGGTTCTGTACCATGGCCACCAATGTCTGCTTCTTCCAGTCCCAATGGCCCCCAGGCCAGTCCTATATGCTGTCTGTGCCATGATGCCATGGCATAAAGAAACAGCTGCTACTGCCAGGCCTATATGTTGTCTGTGCCAAGGGTTCTGTACCCCAGGTTGCCACCAAGCTCAAAGCCTACCTCAGTCCACCTTCCTGCCTCTCATGCCAAGGTGCCTGTCTGCCCGCCCAGGTTGCTGCCGAGAGAGAGAGAGAGAAATAAGAGAGAGAGAGAGAAAGTCTCCACACTGCTAGAAGGACAGACAGACATGATCCCACCCATGCTGTCACCTGCACTATATGGACAGAGAGAGTGGGGGGGAGAGAGAGAGGCTCCCCACTAGAATGAGAGTGATGGGGAGGAGGGGAGGCCAGCTCAAGCTGCCACCTGCCAGAACCAGGAAGAACTCCCATCTGTGCCCGATGCCCACATCCAGCAGCAGCAAAAGCATACCAGAATGAGATGGAATATAACAAAATGTGGAACGTATTATGTGCCTGTCTGTGTACATTTCTATACCTACCTATCGCACAATTGAATGAAGTGTTCCCAACCATGCACTACTTCTAGGGACATCATTCAGTTCCCATAGGCTGTCATTCCACTGTACCTGAAGCAATCATGCCCGCCCATCCCACGAACCATCAACGAGATTCTAGGACCATCATTCCAGTCACGGGGGGCTGTCATTCCATTCTGGGTGCTGCCGCTGCTCGTTCCTGGCTGGCCAGCGGCCACCGTCACCCACCTGCAAGCCTGCCCCCCCCAGCCTACTCCTCTTCACCCACCCGTGGATGCCCGCTGCTAAAAGAGCCTGTCTCTCTTTCTCTCTGGCACACCCACACAGACACAGGCCCTGCCCCTCCTGGGGGACTGTCTGCAAGTTGAGACCCTGCTGCTGGCACATATTGGGGCTAATACGCAAACACTACATCTGCTGCTTCTGTCAGGTAGGGATCTGACACAGACAAGCTATATGAGATACAATGAGATTCTGCCACCTGCCAGAACTTCAGCACAGAGGGATAAAAGATTGGTCAGTTCAAACAAAGTTCATAACAACAAAACAAATATAACTTTTAATAAAACCTTATAAACAACAATGAACATTCAACAACAGTATAAAACCAAAACTAAACATATATAAAAAGAAAGGAAACTTAACTTTTAACCTGGGGGTCTAGTCTTTGTCGGGCCTGTCCCTCGGAACATGGGGGAAAGGCAAAAGCCAGGGCACAGCACAGGACCGAGGGGCAGGCACCCTGTGCTCTGGCATTTTGTACCCGTGGGCCGAGGCAAAGTCCATGGCCCCCGCCACAGCTGCGTGCCACCTGGAGGGTGACTGGTGGTCACCCAGCTTCTCCATCTCGGCAGAGACGTACTGGAAGTACACCTCCACCTGCTCCACCTGCTTTTTCTCGAGTTCAAGCTCCTGGAACTGTTCCACCAGGCGGTTCTCCATTGTGGCTGCATGCATCCGTAGGCCCTGTATAAAGTGGCAGGTAGGCCTCTCCACCTCAGCCCAAAAGGCCTTCACCGCTGCAGACTCCTGGGGCCTGGGAGACTCCACATCAGAGTTGGAGGAGGGGGAAGGGCTTTGATGGCATTGCTATGTCTTTTGGGTTGCCTTCCCCCCTTCTTCTGGTGCTGATGCTCCACCATGGCCACGCCAGACTCCTGCTGCTTCACCTTCTCCCCGTGAAGCTTCTTGATGTGGGAGATTAGGCCGGATGTGGTCCCCTCCCTGGCCAGTCTGAATTTTTTGCTGCATATCTAAAGAACATAAAAAGATAGGAATGTAAGAAGTGCTATACTGTGTCAGACCAATAGTCTGTCAAGCCCTGCCTGCATTCTGTCTCCACAAGTGGGTGGGTGGCCATATGGCCAATCTCTCTCTGCAGGGGACTTCCATTCCTAACAGGTCATAGGGCAATCCATTCCCTGTAGTTCCAGCCCCCGTGCCTTACCGTGCACACGGCATATGTGTCACCCTTCACAAACCACCTCCAGACATCAGATCTTCTCCTCCGACTGTCTGGGGGTGGCACTGGCGAATCCAACCTCCACCTTGATGACCTGCACCTGGCACCGGCGGCAACAGAGTCCTCATCACCCTCTCTGAAACAGGAACACATAAACAAGTAGTTAGTTAACAACACCTAAGTAATATCATGCATTTATGATGATGCCTCTAGTTCTTCCTCCTTGGGGTGCTAGGGATGGCAACCAGAGATGGTGACCCTGGCTGGCTGGCATGTGAGAATCCTGCCCTTCTTTGGGTGCTGGGGAGGGATGGCAATGGAGAGACCCTGGCTGGCTGGCATGTGTAAGTCGTGCCATTGTTTGGGGGTGCGTGGGTATGGCAACTGGAGAGTGAAGACCCTTGCTAGCCTGGCACATGTTTGGGTGGGAGTGCTCATGCTAGTGCCTGACTGCTGGAAGAGCCCCACACACTACAGTACCCTCTCTCTCTATGGCAGACATCTGCTGACACCCACTGATACCCACTGTTTGTGCCTGACTGATGCCCACCACCCACACACACACCCGCATGCCAGTGAGCTCGCTCTAACGAATAGTATTCTTCTTGTCCTCAAAGTAAAAAAAAAAGTTTACAAAATTGGCAGCAGTGGCAGCACCTCCTGTACCCACTGACTCTTGCTCCTCCACCACCACCAAAGGTCCAGCAGCAGCGGCAGGAACCTCTTCCTCCACCACCGTCTCCGCCACCTTGGCCTTCCCCCAGGCCCGGCATTTAGTCACCTTCTTCATTTTTATTTTTTTAAACAATCACTCGCCAACACCAACAGTCACCCACCAACTCTCTCCAACCAGCCAAACCAACAGTCAAACCGAAACCAACACACAGTCCAACACAAACACAACCAAAACACGCCAATCACCCAGCCAGCCACAACACACACTCTCTCGCCACACAGCTCCGCACGCACTTGAATTTCCAGTTTCCGACATGATCATGGAATCACACAATAACTTTTTCCAAACGCCTGAACCGAACCGAACTCCACCGAACCGAACTACCGAACCCAAACTCAGTAACCGGACCGAACGACTGAACCTGAACTGCGATCTATTTGCGCATCCCTATCAGATATCACTCAGTCCCATAATTTGTTTTTCTCAGCAATTCCTGCCTTTCACTATAGGCTGTACTATGTTACCATTTACCCACAAGAGACTTATTTGTGCACCAGCCTAAGTGCATGATGTGATTGGGATGTAATCCAGCTCCCAATGAAGTCAAGGGAGGATTAGCCATTGACTTCAATGAGAGATGGATTACACCCCTGATGTTTTTTTTCTGTGTTAATACCTAAAATGTTACCATTTTAATTAGCAATCAACAATAAGTTTTTTTCAACAGAACTGAAAACAGTAAAACACAAAACTTTTTAGTAGAATCCACTTGTATATGTATATTCTTAGATAAAAAAAAATTTGGTTTAAGAGAGGAGTTAAGGCTCTTACGTATTCACTTATGCTCCAAAAAGCATGGAAATTGTAAGTTAAGGCTCCCACCTTAACGTGTGTGCCATGCAAGCAGTAAAGATGATGTACAGTCTCACATATTGTGCTTGCTTGCAACTTCAGCTCCATGATGCAGCCACGTTTTGCCTTGGTCTGTCAGCCCCAAACCTCTTCCTCTGAAGGATGGGGGGCAACACTGAAGCAGGGACAGCAATAATTGTGCTCCCTGTCCCAATATTATGGACTTGATCTCACTTCATTGTGACCACAATTTCTTCTTCATTTATAGCTCCTTTCTCAGACAGCAGCTTTAGGGCTGAAGCAGCAACTCCTTTTTCCGCACCAATATTTCATTCCGCCATTTTGGACTTGCCTGCGACTTTCCACAGCTTTTCCACTGCAATTCCACTAATTCCGCACCCTTTGCTTTGCGACATCAGAATTATTGGAAAGTGTCAGAATAATCTCAGAAAGTGTTGGAAGAAACATTGTTCTGCTACTTTCGCACCGTAACCGCATGTCGGAAAGTGCCAGTGGTAGTAGCGAAATGAAAATAGCAGAATTAACGTCTCTATCGAACCAAGCCGCTCATTGTAGAAAAGCTCTTTCCATCAGAAACAGCTACCATGGCGACTTGCCATTTCAGCCCTACATCTGATCACTTCACAGGTGACTGATGGAATATTTGCCCTCTTCTGTCATGCACTCGGTAACTCTACTGTATTGTGGGTATGGAGAAACTGATTATGGTAATACTGTTGCTTGCAGTCAGTTTCTCCTCCTTCTGCACTAACTCTCCTTCATTCCATACTCTGTCTAGCTCAGTACTCTCAAAAATAAGAGTCCCTTGGACTCAGTACAGCTGTTTATTTTGGAATGCCCTTTCCTACCATGCATTTTTAGTGTACCATTGTAAAATGTAGCCAACTTTCACCTCAGGAGATCTGCTTTCCCAGTAAGAATAAAAGGTAAGTGAATGGTCACTCTTGAGAAATAATTGTGGACACCGCATACTTTGGGCACTCCACTTCTTCTTTTCTCCATGACACCTTCTGGATAAAGCTGAAATGAGTATCCTCAAAAATGGGTATATCCAACAAATTTCTGGTACCCAAATCAACATCAGGCCCCGATCAGTACCCAATAGTGACCCAGTTTGGGAACCTGATGTCCCAGAATGTCAACTTCTGGGGCTGATTTTCCAACTTCCATCCCGATTTTTTGAGTTCTGACACATTTTTTTATTTTCCATCCTGGAAAGTCAACTTCCAGTTCCAGTTTTTTTGGGAATGGGCAATGGCTTAGGTGGTAGAGTGCATGCTTTACATGTAGAAGGTCCCAAGTTCAGTCCCTGGCATCTCCAATTCAGGATTTCTGGTAGCACACCTGCATGAGGCCTCTGCCAGGGATCCTGGAGGGTCTCAGGTAACAATAGGAGTGGGACACTGGGGAAAAAATTGGTTTCTGTTCTCCTATCGGTTTCGGTTGTTTTAGTTTTTAACATTGAATTTTTCCCCATTGAAGTCAATGGGGAAAACCACAATGTTAAAAATCCAATTAAAAAAGCAATGCAAAAGAACCAATAGGGCCAAAATCAAAAGAGAACCAAAATTTCAGAAAGAACCAAAAATGCCATTATCAGTTACTTTCAGTTCTCGGCAACCAAAATCCCTATCCCTAGCTAGCACGCCTGGCTGAGGCCTCTGCCGGAGACCCTGGAGAGCTGGATTTGAAGCCCTACTCCTGTGTCAGGTTGTGACAATACTGGACTAAGAAGGACCATTGGTCTGACTCAGTTAGGCAGCTCCTTATATCCTAACTATTACCCAGCCACAGCACTGCCTCAAATCTTACCGACTAGGGACATCACCAAGGCAAGAAACAGCAAAGTTAGCCCTGCCAGTCCCTAAGGTTTCTAATGCCAGTATTTAACTAAGTCTGACCCCGATTGTTATAATCTGGATGAAAACTGCCAGTAGTCCTTACTGTCCATATTCTTCCCATTCTCCCCAACCCAAATGAAAGCATATAGGGGAAACAGGGAGGACAGGGGGAAGCTTCATTGAGCAAGAGCCTGCAATATAATCTCATTAGGTATATTCTGCAATGAAATCACCTCAGGTACGTACAATAATAGCCTGCATGAAAGCTCATCTCCTCACAGGATAACCCAACAGAATGTTAGTGAAACAGACAGCGGCACTGGGGGGAAGCCATTTGTCTCACTCTCCCCACTTGCCAAAATGGGTACTTCAAAACATGAGAACTTCAACACTATACAATGGATTTTCAAAAACTAAAACCATGAAAAAAGTGCAGGTCAAACTTGAATTTTCGAGCACTGCTATATTTCTTAATACTGCTCCCTGAATGAAGTCTCCATGAGCAAAAAAAAGGTTGCATAAGAGAGAAAATGTAATTCTGCCTCCAAAATTCAAAGGGCTGTAACTTTCTGTTTTTATCCTGACATTTGGAAAGATTCTACACCTCAGACAAGTGGTCCATCCTACCAAATTTCACACTAATAGCACAAATCATCCCAATTTTGTAATGAATGGAACATTTGTGATTTTAACTCAGTGATGCAGCCGCCTTAACTATAGAGCTGCTCCCTCAGCTCTGTAAAACTTAACAAGTTTGCAGTTGACCACAAAACTGGGTGAAGTCATTAAAGACAGATTTGGAATTCAAAATAATCTTGATAGGTTGGCTGAAATTAACAAAGAGACATTCAACAGAGATAAAAGTAAAGTTCTGCATTTAGGGAAGAAAAAACAAATGCACAATCGCAAAATGGAGGGCAGCTAACTTGGCAGCAGCACATGTGAAAAGGATCCAGGTATTATGGTTGACCACAGACTGAACATGAGTCAACAATATGATGTGGCTGCTGCAAAAAGGCTAGTTCAATTTTAGGCCACATTAGCAGAAGCATTGTTTCCAAGACACCGGAAGTAATAATTTCCCTCTATTCTGCACTGGTAAGACCTCCTGGAGTACTGGACTAATCTGGGGCACCTCTTTTTAATAAGGACGTTGACAAATTCAAGCAAGTTCAGAGAAAGGCCAGAAAGATGTTAAAGAGTCTGGAAAGCAAGTCCTGTGAAGAAAGGTTAAAGGAACTGGATATGTTTACCCTAAGGAAAAAACAAGGGGAGACATGATAGCAGTCTTCAAATACCTAAAGGACTGCCACAAAGGTGGCAAGGAACTGTTCTCCACTGCCAGAGTTTGGATAAAGAGTTTGAATTACAAGAGGTAAATTGTAGTTAAATATTAGTGAAAACTTCTTAACAGTAAGAGAGCTGTTCAACAATGGAACAAGTTGCCTAGGGAGGTTGTAGACTCTCTCTCACTGGAAGTTTTCAAAGAGAGGCTGGATAGCCATCTGTTCAGGATGTTGTAGTTGCAGATGTCCTGCATCAAAGCAGCAGACATTTGGACTTGATGACCCTTGAGGTCCCTTGCAACTCTACAATTCTATGAGATTTACTCTCCGCTAATTATAAGTGACGTCGTATCTGGACCGGTATGAGTCAAAGTAGTTATTGATAGAAATCAAAAGTGTATTTCTTAGTCAAATCCAGTGTTCATTCTGAATCACGTGTATTGCTGCTGGAACAGTAGTGGTTATCCCCCAAGGAAAATACAGTTTTATTTTCCAGTGTGTAAATCATTGCATCCTGCTCATCAAAGTCACACTCATCAGATATGTCATTGCAAACAAGAAGTTCTGTAGCTTTTTTGCCAGTGTTCTCACACTCCTGACGTTTACCCTGCAGCAGCAAGAAAGGAGCACTTCCCTGCTTGACACTTCCCGTATTTGCAGGCACAAGGCACTGCCTGCAATATGCTGTCTGGTGCTGGACTTCTAGTCATAGAAGTGATGTTCCAACCTCCTTGTTTTACGCTACTCAGGGCCAACAGGAGAGCCTTCATCTTGTTAACAAGAAAGTGCCTCACCATAGCAGCTTGGTCATTTCTCCACTTGCTGTGCTGAGCAGGCTCACAGGCAGACTCAAACAGAAGGCAGGGGCAAAAGGTCATGAGAGAGCAAGTATTATCTACATATCACATTACAATATTGCAACACGTACTTCACTATCTCATTAAAAATATAAGTGCGTTTCACAAATTTGAAGACTGACAAAATGTGAGGTGGTGGTGATTCAGTGCATGCTGTCTGCATGCCCGCCCTACTTCAACAGCCCAAGTTGTATGCAGCAACCTGGGAATTTAACTGTCTGACTGGGTGTAGACTCAGGCAGCCAATAAAGCTGTAGTCAATTGGGGTTTTTGTAATTATTATTTAAACTTATATCCCACCCTTCCCCAACGGCTCAGGGTGGGAAGTATAAACAAACATAAATAGAACATGTAAAAATCTCTTATAACTCCATCCCTCACCGCACACACCCCTTACTAGTTCTGCACTAAAGCCCAGTTTAGGGGAAGCCTTGTTTATATGTCTGTAGTTTGCTAAACTTATGGAAGCTTATCAATAGTCACTTAGTAAAGGCTGGGAGTCCCTAGAATTTGGGGGTGATAGGGCAAGCACCACTAACTCCAACCCTTGATTACAAGTTTGTGCAGAGCATCACAGTTTTTTATTTATTTATTTATTTATTTATTTTCTTACATTTATGAGTTGCCCCATATGCCTACAGCATCCTGGGGCGACGTACAATTAAAAATTCATTAAAATATTTGTTTCTTTAAAACATCAACAGTTAGAACATCCAGGGATAAGAAAAATAAAAAAAATAAGGACGGGGAGAATAAAACCCCTATCCCACCCTGCCCAAAGGCCTGGGCGAACAGACAGGTTTTACAAGCCCGCCGAAATGTTAGGAGGCTTGGGGCCAGGCAAACTTCCTCCGGGAGAGAATTCCAGAGATGTGGCCAGGCCACCGAGAATGCCCTCTCCATCGTGGCCCCCCACTTAACACGGAGGACCTCCAGGAAGGCACCCCTGGCAGACCGAAGGAGGCACTCTGGGGCACGGAGGGCGAGGCGGTCCCTGAGGTATGAGGGGCCAAGACCATGAAGGGCCTTATAGATCATTACCAAAACCTTGAACCTGGTTCAGCACGCTATTGGCAACCAGTGCAGGGTCCGAAGCACAGGTGTTATATGCTCCCAACGACCCATCCCCATCAGGAGACGGACCGCCACATTCTGCACTAGCTGAAGCCTCTGAACCAGGAACAAGGGCAGCCCCACGTAGAGCACGTTGCAGCAGTCCAGCCTCGAGGTGACTAAGGCATGGATGAGGGAGTCCAGGTCCGGCCTGGAGATGTATGGACGCAGCCTCCCCACCAGATACAATTGGCAGAAGGCAGCCTTCGCCACCACCTCCACCTGTCAATCCAGGTGGAGACTCGAGTCCAACACCACCCCCAGACTCTGAACCTGCTGAGCTACAGGAGGGTGAACCCCCCCAATCAGGGGGGCCAACACCTCCCTCGCCCTCCCCACCACCTCCGTCTTATCAGGGTTGAACCTCAGTCTGCTCTGCCACATCCACTCCGCCACAGCCTCCAAACACTGTGATAGCAATGAGACAGCAGGGTCTGGGTCAGCTGAAAAAGAGAGGTACAGCTGAGTATCATAAGGATATTGGTGACATCACACCCCGAACCCTCTCACGACCTCCCCCAAGGGCTCCATATACACATTAAACAATAGCGGAGACAGAATATAACCCTGTGGAACGCCGCAGGACAAGGCACGGGGGCAAGATGTTTCAGTCCCCAACACCACCCGCTGGCTTCTCCCCAAGAGGAATGAGCGGAACCATTCAAGAACAGTCCCGTCCAGACCCCCCAGGTCACGCAGCCGTCTCAGCAGCAGCCTGTGGTCCATGGTGTCAAAAGTGGCTGAGAGATCTAGCAGGACAAGAAATGTAGAACGTCCTGCGTCCATCTCCCGGCGGAGATCGTCGACCAAGGCCACCAACGCCGTCTCAGTGTCATAGCCGGGATGGAACTCAGATTGAAAAGGGTCTAGGAAACCGATGCTATCTAGATGCGCCTGGAGCTGGATCGGCCCCGTCCGCTCAATAACCTTCCCTAAAAAGGGAAAGTTAAAGACAGGTCGGTAGCTGGCGAGTGCGTCCACATCCAACGATGGTTTCTTCAGCAGGGGACGCACCACAGCCTCCTTGGCAGCATGCTCTGCTCAGACAATGAAGATGCCACTAGGCAGAACAGCTGGTATCAGTATCTTTCACAACATCCTATGATGAAGCTTGGCCATACAGATGGCATACAAACACAAGAAATGTTGACTCTTGCAGTGGGAAGTCTTTCCCAAGGTCTGGGGAAGCATCCAAGGAATTCCTCAGTAAAAGATCACAGCAAATTTTCTTTCTTGTCCCACAGAAGGCAACTTGTAGAATCCAATCCTGTGAATGCATGGGGTCCAATAATGGAGGTCCATACTAGAGTTCACCATTGATATTTTAGTCCTGATCCTGAGGCAGCTGCTCCCCATTCCACTCCTGCCTTTTAAATAAAATATTCCACTCCTACCTGCAAATTTTTCCTTCCTACTTAATCCCAAACTTCATTCCAGCTGCTAAGAGGCTTGAATTAAGTGTGAGATTGCTCCCAATCTCAGTCAGGAAGAAACTGGTGTTGGCGCTCCAGGATGAACACAAGTCTACTCCCCAAAATTACTACGTGGAACAGGTTTGTGCCTGCAATTCTCACCTGCAGCAAATTTAATTATTCCCGCTCCCATGAACATAGGACCAGGAGTCCACTCGCACAGCAGGATTCTAGCACATACTTTTCCCCCTCCAATCAATGTCATTTCTGTGCTTGCAAAATTGCAATAACCTATGAGTACTGTGTGGTTGCTAGGAAAATATGGCTGTTGCTAGGGATAAGCTCCTTCCTTTTGCAGTGTTTCTACTCTGCCTTCCTTTTGCTTGAAATTAAACACATCATCATTTGAGACATTCATATCTCCCCGTAAGGTGGTTATGTAAAGGCTTTATGATGTTTTTTGGTTGGTTGGTTGGTTGTTGTTGTTTTTTAACAATGCTGCCACTAGGGTAAACGTGTTCTGTTTGCCAAGGAAACATATGACTACACAAATTTAGGAAGAAATTAACTTAAACTATCATGCATTTATCATGCATATACTTTGCACAGAATTAAAATGGAGCATGTGTGGAATGATGTGCGTGTGGCCCTGCCCAAGAGAGAATAAAAGAAGGGCTAGCCATGCTCACCAGCTCAGAAATCACTCACCCAGCTGTGTATACACATCACCATGCTTTTATTGCAGTATTCCAAAATAATCACAATAGCAAGATGCTCCAAAACTGCTCCGCCACAGTTCACTTCTCTCCTTTTATTATTTTTGCATCCCAGTATTTTAGGACCTTGGAGACTTCCCAGGCTACTTCTTCCTGGGAAGTACCTTCCCTTTCATCATCCCAGACAGCACTGACCCTCTTCCAGCCTTTCCTGGCTTTATACTCCCTCTCTAGGGGCGGGGTCACAGTGATGGACAGGCCAGGTTAAAGGGACCACGGCCTGTTTCACCACAAGTGAGTACTGCTGATGTTGAATAAATTATGGGGATTGGGTTACATTTTGTCCCAGAAATTTTACCAAAATAGAGATGTATAGGCCTTAGTTCTTCCTCCACTTCCTTTCAAGCACTGAAGGCAGGGAGGACTCCTGAAATTTTGTTTTTGATGGCAAAATTCCAAGAGCTGTCCCAGGAGATGGGGTTGATTATTGCACATTATCTGTTTACATGGTCAAAAATGAAAGTTTTTTAGTATACAGTAATACACACTACATAGGCAAGACTTCTTGGCTCTATAAACAATTCCATGTATAATTCAGAGATAAAATGCAAGACGTTGCATGCATTTTAGATGTTTCATGCATTTTAAACATATTTTCCACTGTGAATCACATATATAAGTTGCATGATGCTTGCTGTGATCATTTCAATACAGCTTAGGATAGATTTCAATTCTTTTCAGCCATCTTCAGCTCAGATAAGGCAAATATTAATGAAGCTATGGACAAGATCCCGTTATCAGTGTGATGTCAACACTGTCGGCAGACAGGTAACTGGTCGTGCTTTCACAGAAACCATCAAGGCTTCTTGCAGTCAACGTTTAACACAAGGTCTCTCCAGTTATTGACTGAATTCTGGAAAGACTAAGTAGTGGAATGAAGCAACATAATAATAGGCCTCATCAGGTGGCCTATTTCTCCATTTTGTATTATGCAAACAGCTATGTTGCTCTGTGTATTGCTCAGAGCAAAGTGGGCACAAATAATTTAAAGTTACTTGGAACTAGCTGAGTTGCTCCCCAAGCTTGACTCTTCTCTGGCGACTCTGTCTTAGGCAGGGGCGTAGCTAGAATAGGTGAGCTGCACTGAGGCCCATGAGCCTGGGAGGCTTGTACGCATGTAAAGTGCGTATGTACACTGAAGTGGAGTGCCCCAGCAGGGAGCCCATTCCATCATCCGCACCAGGGCCTATTGCCACCTAACTACATTCCTCATCTTAGATCAAACTCGCTTTGCACAGGGCTACCTGCTAGTACAACTCAACAAGGGTGCTGGGCAAAAGGAGGGCATGGGGGGGCAAGGGATTGCAATTGCACCCCCTTGATTTCTATCCCTTCCAAGCCTTTGAGCAGAGGATATGGTCACATAAGGAGGGGTTGGATGCAAACGGGCTCTCCCGCCCATTCCCGATCCAATAGGGGGATGGTCATGCAGGAAAGAGGCAGGCCAGCCCCTTGACCATGCCCATGTCCACGTGCCGTGACATCATGATGCTTGGAAAGGAACATGGTCACATCAGAAAGTAGTGTGGTGAAGGAGCTTATTCACCTTCTCAAATAGTACTAGGACTAGGGGACACTCCATGAAACTAACAGGTAGCAGATTGAAAACAAATAAAAGAGTATTTTTTCACTCAACATGCAATTAAGTTGTGGAATTTGTTGCCAGAAGACATGGTCACAGTCAGTAGTATAACTGGGTTTAAGAAAGGATTGGACACGTTTCAAGAGGACAGGTCCATTAGCAACTATTAGACAGGTAGGTTTGGGGAATGTAACCTCTTACTGTCGGGAGCTGGGAGTGAACAGCAGGGAATGGATTGCCCCATAGTGACCAGTTGAGTACTTCAAGCAACCGAGATTGGTGCTGGGCTCGATGGACCACTGGTATGACCCATGGCATTTCTTATATTCTTATGCCCCCCCATAAAGCAAATTCTGCCCACAGTTCACTACTAATTACATTGCACTTCAATACCCAGTTCAAGAATTTTTATGCCAGAGTAACTTAACAGAAAAAGCCTGCATCACAGTTTACCTTTGGCACATAGGTAATACATGCACAATTCCTGTAATAATCTCACATTCTTGGTGTAAACAGCCTGGCCAAGATTTACCTCAAGGTCGAATTTGGAGCCTATTGGATTTGTCTAGTCAGTTCAACACTGACTCTATTTAACCAATAATGGAGGAATTTCCTGACAAGTAATAAGTGGCTCAAGGAAGAAGTTTTGCCTCAGGCCCAGCAAATGAATAACCATCTGGAAATACCTGACTGAGAAGCCATCACTGCTATTTTAACTGTGAAAAGGCTATCTGGCCATTTTTAAATGGGTACGGCTGGGGGCGAGTCTGTGAGCACCATGTGGAGTACTGACATAGCAGGTCTGGTGGTCGAGGGGGGATTTAAATGGGCTGGGATGGATGTGCGCTGGCCCACATGGAACATCCCGGATTTTTCCCCAATGCTCCATGCGTGGGCATGAGTGGGCGGTGCATGGGTCATGAGAGTGCGTGCCCACCCACACCACCTTCAGACGGATGCTCAGGTGGGTGGGGGATGGGTGGATCCATGTAAGCACGTCCTTTGTTGTGCCCTCTTTCCTGAGCAATGAGAGGTTTTACAGGGGTCTTTCCTTCTGAAGAGAGAAGACTGGAATCTTGGGTGGGTTCCATAGAAATCTGTTTATTTACAAGTGTTCAAGAGGAGGAAGATTGACTGAAAAGGAGCAACCAGCACAGACAGAACTCTGCCAAAGACAGAACCACTGCAACATCCACAATCACGCCAAGACAGTCCTCAGAACTGCTTCTCTCTGTGAAGTTTCTCCATCTCCAGTATTTGCCACAGCCACACTCTGATCTACTTTTGCAGGCTCTGCCATGCAGTCCCCTAACTAGGAAACCTCATTTATTCTAAGTGCTAAGCCAAAGCCCCAGTTTCCATGGCCCCGGGGGTATTTGCTACTGTACAGAGTTACATTGCAACAAAGGATAAAACAGACATGATAGCAGTCCACTGTGACCTGCTTTGTCATGCTTTGGCCCTGATCTCACCTGCACATATGTGTAGATGCCGCTGGATGTTGGCACAGGATTGCCCCGGGCTGTATTGGCAGCTAGCCCTGGCTCTTACCTTGGGAAACCCCCAAAGTCACAACCCGGACTAAGGCCAACCCAACTGGGCTAAAGCGGGCCACAGAGGGCTATCAAGTCTGTTCCCAAGCAGGTATGCCAGCCTAGGTCAGGTCCACCATGGTCAGCCACCATGACTGGCCATCATTGGCCACCATGGTTGCCCGTAATGGGGGTGGGGCGGGGCACAGTGTGACAGTTTGTTGGCCACACATTCAGCATGTTCCCCGCCCTCCCTGGCGTCCCGGCTGTTGGCATGTCTGTTTGGCACCCCAATCTGGTCCAGACCGTGTCCATCACAGTTTCTCGACCCGGGGCCGGGCGGGCTGCCACCACACAGCTGTCACTTCTGTTTCACCCAATGTCAGTTAAAATGTCCCTCCAAATTTTCAAAGTCTCTAATGTTTACATGCTGCCTCTTACATACAGATCACAGCCAGCACTGATGATTTAAAGTATTTTCTAAAATCCCCAGTTGCTGAAATGTTGAAACCCAGGCTTCATTTAAAAAAAAACCCCAAAAAACAGGTGGACTCAAGGTTTCTAGCCCTCTTGGTTACGCAGAAGCTTGAATACGGGACTGCAGTGTGAAGTAAATATTTGGAAACCAAAGGACAGAAAGAACCCCAAATGTATTTTTAAAACAAAAAGAATCTCATGATTTTAATCCAGTCTTATGATTTTTAACACATGAGACTTGCAGGCCTTGTGCAGTATTTTTCTAATCATCATCTCCATCTCAGTACAGGCTTTTGGAAGTGAGAGGATGTTGAGACACTAGCCACTTCCTGCCCTGACACTACAGTAAGGCTGCTCTCCACTGCGCATAGCCACAAACAAACCCTCAGAGAGGTCTGTACCTTCTGACCTTTTAAAAAATCCATTTCATTGGGCAGTGACACCACAGACATCAAGACCATGTTTCTCCATCCTACTGAGTTTCTTCACACTCCTCCCACACAGCGAAAATGACTCAGACAAAACTGTACTAAATTTAGGGGGCTGATATTCTGTGTGTGACACTCATGTTCACGCCAGTACTTCTTAGAATTCCTTAAACAGTAAATTCCTAAACCAAGCCCTCAATCAGCCCATCTGCGATGGAATTGCCACTAACACATTATTATAGCAAAGGTGGGCTGCAAAGGATGCACTTGGGTTGTGCTTCTGAGGAGACTTCAGCTCTTGGCAGAGAGTACATATTAGAGTTTGGGTTCAGCATCAGAGATCTAGGGAGACCTGGTCTGGTGCCCTTTCAGCTTAAAATGATAGTAATGGCATACATGTAACTGCTTCTATGGCATTCCTCCATCTCAAGCCACCAAATATAACTGACTAGTCTTGTAAATAAGTAAATAGGCATCAGAATCAGGCTGCACCCTGTGCAAGCAAAATTCCAGCCTCTCCAATTGTTCAAACTAAAATAAAGCTTCTTAGGTTGGGTCCTCAGCTGTGGTAAACTAGTGCATCTTCAGTTACTCTAATGGGGCTATGCCATTTTACAGCACTGGAGAACCTGGCCCATTATATTCCCAATACTGTATGAAAAGAACAGTATTTTTAATAAAGGTTCACATACTTAATCATGCAGTTATCAAAAGCATTCAGCATGAGGGTAAAAACAGAGGTGGGACAGGCTGAGGGCACCCCTCCCCCTTCTGAGTTTGGGGCACAGGAAGCATCCCCTTGTTTATTTCAGCCCCCACCTGATCATGGTAAAATCTCTGTGTGTGCGTGTACGCGAGATAGAGAGAGAGTGTGTGTGCAAGCGCAAACTATGGCCGTTTTTAGACATGCGTGGCAATGCCCGCGCTTGTTTTCCAGAAGTCCCAGAAGTCCGCTTTTTTAACAATGCTGCCACTAGGGTAAACGTGTTCCGTTTGCCAAGGAAACATATGACTACACAAATTTAGGAAGAAATTAACTTAAACTATCATGCATTTATCATGCATATACTTTGCACAGAATTAAAATGGAGCATGTGTGGAATGATGTGCGTGTGGCCCTGCCCAAGAGAGAATAAAAGAAGGGCTAGCCATGCTCACCAGCTCAGAAATCACTCACCCAGCTGTGTATACACATCACCATGCTTTTATTGCAGTATTCCAAAATAATCACAATAGCAAGATGCCCCCATTGGCCTGGAATTACCTGCCTATCTGTCAGGTGACCAACAGATGTTCGCCCTGGGACCACTTTTCACAGCATCATCCCAGGAAATGTGGACCCCGCTGTGTGGGCCACTCCAGACAACCCTGGGGCAATGGCTGCCCACAGGGCCACTGCCTGTCTGTTGGGGTGGGCCACGATGTGCTCACATGGCTGCCCCCGTATGTGTTTTTAGAGATGTGGAGGCTGCCTGGCCCCGGAGCTGCTCCAGGGGTGCACCCCCATGTATGCCCTCGTGCCTTCCCTCATGCAGCTGCGTTCCCTGGTGCTGGGAGGCAGGTGGAGGGGAGGGGCATTCCATCTTCTGAAGCAAGGTCCCTTCTAAGCTAGCTACACCCCTGAAGGTACAAACAAGCACAGAGGGAAAAGAGAACTTAACCTACCTTCATGTCTCCTAAAAAACAGCTCAGAAATGTCTAAGAATGTGGACATGCATAGGGAATTTAGAGAATGTTGACTCTTAAGCAGAAAGTTCTACTGAACTTTAACTACATAAATCGCTATTGGTCTCCCATAATGTTACATTTGCCATCATGGAAGTTGCCACTTTTCAATAAACTTTTTGTTTAAAATATAACACAAACAAATTTAGAAGAAAACATTTGTCATTACAACACAGTGTACAAGACCAAAATACTGATCACATGGTCCATCACACTCATTACTACACATGTTGTTAATCTCCTACTTCACAAAGAAGAACGTACTTTAATATTAAATCCTTGATCTGCATCATGGTTTGCACATGATGGGAAGTGATTCTAATCAAGGGAACCATCAGACTTTTCCAGGCAAGCATATTGTATGCCACCTGGTCATATTGGCATGAGTCATCTTCCATGACATCTGAGGAAAAGAAACAAAGAATACTATGCATATAAGAGGAGAGAGTAAAGTCTCATTCTTGTCACAATCATCCCCACCCCACGAGTGACTCAAGCCACCACAGTGTCCACTCCTGGTACAAGAAAAGATGGTGTGTTTTTAAATGACCAAGGCTTGAGGAGGGGTCTGTGGCCACAGTGGCATGGCAGTGGAGCACTCATGCACATGGTATGGGGAGCAATTCTAATGGGCGGCTCCAAGGGTGACACCGTACCTACTAAGGCAGCCTCCACGCATTCCCACCACCATGGACCGTCCCTGCAAAACAACTCAGACAGGCATAATTTCCCCACCACACAACCCCCACCCCAAGCCCCGCCCAACTGCCCACCCTCTGTCATGACATACAGCCCCAGACACCATGGAACTGGCTGCAGCAGCCAGTAACCCCTTCCTGCTCATGAGCTGGTGCAGCCACTGGCAGTCCCGGCCAACAACGGAGGCACATACTGAATGGGACACACGGACGCTGCTGTCCGAGCTGCTGTCATCTGTGGCGTCAAGTCTTCTCTCATGCGTCGTGACAGGGGTTTGTTGTGCTTTGAGCCAATGTGGTGGTGTATTTTGCATGTGTGTCCTTTAAGAGCTCTCCAGCGAGCTCCCAGAAGGGCTGTGGGTGAGATCATGGAGGCAGCCAGCCACTGAACCATCTACTGGTATAGGTGGGGCCCCCATTTCATACGGGCAGGGTCAACATTAGCTGTTTGATCATTTTTCAGAAGTACCCCATGCATAGTCATGAGAGGGTGCTGTGTGGGTTGTGGGAGTGTACCGTGCATCCTCCCACACCACCTTCAAGCAGGCATTTGAATGGGTGACCATGACTGGTAGCATCTCATTTTGCTTAGTGCCCTTGTATCAGGGGTGCAACCAGAATTTTTCTAATAATGGAGGTGGTGGCCTGTACACTAATCCCCAGAGCCTCCACCCCCTCATTTTCCCCACTCTGTACTTCCAAGCATGAGCAGAACAGAGCTCTCTGGCTCGGTCCACCCCTTCCTGGTGCCTGTCAGGCTCCAGTTCCACAAGGGGAGGAAGGGGAGCAGAAGTGGAGGCCTGGGGCCACCTTCTCTACCTCTTGGCAGCCACTTCTCTCCCCCTCCCTTCCAACTACCAAGCTCTGCCTCATGCCAGGCCAGAGCATTCCTTGTCAGTGCCTGGAAGAGAATGGAGGAAGAGGAAGAGCAGCGGCCCTGCACAGAGTTCTGCCTGACTGGGACAGGAGGGAGTCTGAGCCAATGCTGTTGGAGATCAGGTCTGGGCAGGGTGTGGCGATGGGTGGAGGTCTTGTGCCCCTATATACATTAGGTGGAATGTAGGCACACAGTTCTACAGTTCATTGCGTGGCTCTCTATTTCCTGCCACCCCTTCACAATGTCAACAATGTCTATGTTTGCCCTGCCAGCCTCACAGAGGCCCAAGCAGATGCTCTAACATCAATGACACTGGAAAGCTGGTGAAAGACAATTGTCAACCACTTCAGTACTATTTAATCTGCTCTTTTTTAGTGACCACAGGTTTGATTGATTGGCTTGGCCACATTCCCATTGACTTCCTTGGGTCATATAAGGGGCACATAGGAAACAGAAAGACCAAACTGTCTGTTCTGTGTCTATGCACTCCTAGCCTCCTGCCTCACCCTTACTCCTCCCCTCAGGTCAGACCTCTAGACTCTATACCCAGACAGCTTTCCGCCCATGGTTACAGACTACCCCTACACTTGATGAATCTCTGACCCAGCATTGTTTCCTGGCTTGCCCTTTGGTTCTCCTGGAACTCGGACCCCTCCCAGTCCTGACCATGCTTCAGTACTGAACTAACCATGGCAAGAACCGGATTCCTGACAGTGAGGTAAAGAACAGCAAGGAATGAAGCATGGAAAGAACAGCAAGGAATGAAGCATGGAAACTGCTGCCTTGTCAAAAAGCGCTCTTTTAAATACCAGGCAGTGAGGATTCTGCTGAACACATCCAGACAAATCCTTCCTGCTTCGGTCTCTGGGTTCCTCTGTGCACATTTACGCACCTGACTTAGAAACAGACTGATTTTCAAAAGTGTTGAACACACTACGTGTCCAAATAAGGATTTAGGAGCGTAAGTTTACATATCCACATTTGAAATTTTTGGCCAATTTTCTTAGAAAAAAGAAAAAAGAAATGATTTTCCTCAAGCAAAGGCTACAGATGGCATTTCTGACAAACAGAAATGTGATTTGTCTCTAGTATAAACTGAAGACTAGCATTCATCAACACGCCATCAACTCCAAATTGACTGCAATTATGTCTTCTTATTCTAGTTTAGATCTGTTAACCCAAGTGGCTGGGGGGGGCAGCTATGGCGAGGGCATTCTCGGTGGCCAGACTGAGACTGTGTAGAACTCCCTTCCGGTGCAGGCTGAGGTGGCCCCAGACCGCCCCACCTTTCGACAACAATGCAAGACCTGGTTGTTCCAGCATGCTTTCGGTGAGGGAGATGGGTAGGGTGGGAGGGTTTCTTTTGTTTATTCTTTGACATCCCCCATTGTGGACTGTATTGTTTTATGTTTTTATATATAATAAATACAAAATATTTGTATCGTGTTTTTATTTTTTTATACTTCCTAGCCACCCCAAGCTGCTTTGGCAGGAGGGGTGGGGTATAAATATGTAAAATAAAATAAAATAAAATAAATAAATAAATGTTTTTGTATTTTAAATTATCTGATTAACCAAAAATTTAAAGACACTTCTGCACATTCATTAAACTGCTACCACTCAACAACAATTCAGCCATCTCAAGTTCCTGTTCTAGAGAAGATCAATGATTAACCACAAAGTTGGACAACTACATGAAATGTTTAAATACTATATCTATCAATACCTCTCACTCTACACATATGTATGTATACATGACCTTTATACAGCTATATCATCATGGACACATGAAGTGTCCAAAATACAATGAACATTTTCAAAACATTGGTCTGGGGAGGATCAGCAAAAAAAAAAAAAATTTATTGTGCCATAAAAGCATACTGTATCAATTCTTTACATTATTATTAAATATTTATATTGCATTACACCTAAAGACTCCATCACAATCTATACCTGTCCCTCAAAGACATTATAGTAAAAGAGGACATGCAAAATCTGAAGCATAAAGATGATAATACAAAATATATACAAAGCTTAAATATTTTACACTATATATAGTTTTTGTCTGTTAAATTTGACCTAAAACCCTTTCCTTACAAGAAACAAATGTAATGTGTCATCTTTCCAATGGAACATTTCAGTTGAAAATATACCCCTATCATTTAAACTGAAACTAACCATAATATTCAACTCCAACTACTGATACTTATGTATTAGGTTTTTCACACTGTACACAATATACATGTAACAATAAGAGGACTTGAAAGCAGAAATGTTAGTGCATTGGTTCCCAAACTGTGGTCCGTAGACCCCTGGGGGTCCGCGACGCACTCCTAGGGGGTCCGCAAGCCTCCTCTTTTGTCCTTCTTGGGTTTTTTTGTTTGTTTGTTTGTTTTGTGTTGCTGAGCCAAGCAGCATGGTGACTGGGCTGGGTGTTGGCACGGCACAGACTCCGAGCTCAGCCACTGACACAAGTGAAAGAAGTTTAAGGCACTTCTGCGCTCAGCAATCCCTTCAAAGCAATGAGTTAAAAAATCTAGCAGGTGCAGGCTGCAAGCGGGCAGCGGGCGTGAACTTTATAGTGTGGCTTACCTAGCTCCTGGGAGGGGTGTCTGTCTGCAAGCCCAGTCCAACGAGCCTGAAGCTGCAGCGTTCAGCCTGGCAGGTGAGAGACTGCTTCCCTCCCACCCTACTTAACCGGAGGAGCCAGCAGCAATCCACAGAAAGTTGAAACGGCAAGGAGCCACATCCTCCTGGAGTCAGACCTGCTGCAGCTGCTGAGTTGGGCTGTGGGACATCAGCATCACCCGCCTGCCGCCCACCTGCCCAGCACCATGTGACAGCGGCAGAGCAGAGGAGGGGGCAGCTGGGGGTTTTTCACTGTGAATCTCCCGTAGTTTTAGTCTTGGCTGGAAACTCCGGTGAGGCTGGAGCTTGGGAGGGAGCCAGCCGGCGGGTGGGTATGAAGGGGGGAAATTAACATGGAGAAGGGATGGCTGGGGAGAAATCATACTGGGGCATGAAGGGGTGAAGTAAACGTGGAGAAGGGATGACTGTTGATTGGAGGGTAGTAAGAGGCTGGCAAATGTTGCTGTTGGCTTGATCGTCTCTTCTGCATTGTCCTCTTAGGCTGGTGAATTGATACCATGGACCGGTGGCTAAAGAAAGTGAGGCTCACAGGGCAGGAAGGACAGGCAGCAAGCTTGCCAGATAAGGAAGGGCAGACAGAAATAATTCATGAAGATCCCAGCACCAGTCGAAAATGTCAAAGTAGTGATTGTTTGGAGGCATCTAGCTCGCAGAAAAGTTAGGAGCTATGACCCAAACTACATAAAAATGGGTTTCACATCTATTGGTCCGGCTGAAGAGCCACGTCCACAGTGTGTTCTATGTTATGAAGTGCTGTCGAATGAGAGTATGAAACCAGCTAATCGTCGTCAAATTTCACAAATGCGTACATTCATATTTGTTGTAATATGCAAATTTAGCGGGGGGGGCATGTAAATTTGGTGGGGGTCCTCGGCTCATTGGGAAATTTGAAAAGGGGTACTTGGTCACAAAAAGTTTGGGAACCACTGTGTTAGTGTATTTGGTATGTAAGATATCGATTTAGTTATTGTTGATTTTCATTGCATTTTACATCTTATTTGTGACCAAGCTGAGCATTTAGGGGATTTCTGATTGCATTAAAGAGGAAATAAATAGTTTTCTTGGAAAAGGAAAGCAGAAGAATTGCTCAAGCAGGCTCAGAGAAAGCATGTTCCTATAAGTCAGGTAAATAAGGCACAAGGCTCGATTTGCAGCTCAGCTTGGAATCTCAGGTTGTGGCCGTGGCAGGGAGTGTGTTTCGGCAGTTACATCTTGTCTGGCGGCTTCGACTATATCTCTCTGACTTCGACCTGACCACTGTCATCCATGCCTTCATCACCTCGAGGCTGGATTACTGCAAAGCACTCTACAAGGGGCTGCCCGAGAAGCTGGTCCGGAGGCTGCAGCTGGTGCAGAATGCTGCGGCCTGTCTCCTTACGGGGGCAGGTCGCAGGGAGAACATGACACCAGTGCTCCGGGCTCTGCATTGGCTGCCTATAAATTACCGGACCAGGTTCAAGGTGCTGGTTTTAACCTTTAAAGCCCTTCACAGCCTGGGCCCTGCTTATCTGCAGGACCGCCTCACTCCCCATGTGCCCGTGTGACCCTTGAGATCATCTGTGGGAGCCTTTTTGGAGGTTCCCCGGGCGAGGCAGGTGGCCACCGATGTTAGATCTTTTTCGGTGGCCGCCCCTGTGCTGTGGAATTTGCTCCCGGAGGAGGCTCGGTTGGCTCCCACTCTCCTGCTGTTTCAGCGTGTATGTAAGACCTGGATGTTCCATCAGGCTTTTGGCGAGAGGTGGGGGGGGGGGTGTTTCCCCATATATTGTATTTTTAAATTGTTTTTAAATGTTTGTATTGTTTTTATTGAGTGCTGTTCACCACCCTGGGCTGCCCTGTGGGCAGGAGGGGTGGGATATAAGTTTTAAATAAATAAAATAAATAAAAGCCAAGTTAAGGCCTCTTTTGATGACCTTTTCACGGCCACTCTGTCGATGTGCTGGTACAGCATTGGAACATCTTGCTGGGGGAGGCCATCGACAGGGTGGCTCCAAGACGTCCCCTGCCTCCATCTCATCACCGCAGGGCCCCCTGGTTTACTGAGGGGCTGCAGTGTATGAAGCAGGTAGGCAGGAGACTAGAGCAATGCTGGTGTCGGACTCGCTCTGAATCTGACCCATCTCTCCATAGGACCCATTTGCGGTCATATGTTGAGGCTGTGAGGACAGCTAAGAAGGAATTCTTTGCTGCCCTCATAGCATCTGCAAAGTCGCATCCAGCAGAGCTGTTCCGGTGGTCAGGGGCGGATTGGCCATTGAACCCACCGGGAGGATTCCCGGTGGGCTGGGCTGGCTGGAGGGCCGGTCCCGCTGTCTTTTAAAAAAATAATAATTAAAAAATGGTTGGTCCCGACCCATTTTGTGTTGGGTCGGGTTGGGAGGGGGGAGGCTTCCTCCCCCCCACTGCCTCCTAGGAGCGCTGCTGCAGCAGCAGCGGTGACTCGATCGAGCTGGGAGATAAGGCGGCTTGTTTACAAACACAACTCCTCCCATGTGCTGATCAAAAGGTTGCTACCTTGTAAAGAAGGTTCTTCGAGATGGCTCTAGCCTCTGGAGAGCACAGTGGAGCAACAGAGCACGTGGAGGAGGCGAAGCGAGCCAGCAGGTGGGGCCTGCCTGGGGAGGGTCGGGGGACTGTGGCCTGCTTGGGGGGGAGTCGGTTTGGGTCTCTTTTGGGCTGGGGGGCTGGGCCTGGCCTGGGCTTGGACTGGGGCTGTTGGGGCCTGGCTTGTGGGGCCTGGGGGGCTTGTGGAGCCTGGCTTG